>SCLH01000501.1:217767-256953 GCA_004367855.1 Oikopleura vanhoeffeni
CAACCAATCAAAACGGCGGAAATCAAGTGTAACCAGTTTGGAAAAAAGAAGGGAAAAACCTTACACCCTGTATTTTATAACATTTTACCTGTAGCTTGGACTTGTTGGACTATAAGATGGTGAAGTTGGACTATAGCTCGGACTAGTAGGGCTATAAGACGGACTAGTTGGCGAATAGCTCGGACTCGTAGGCGAGTAGCTTGGACTTGTCGGTGAATAACTTGGGCTAGTCGGTGAGTAGCTCGGAGAGGTGGGCGAGTAATTTGGACTGGTCGGGCTGTAATTTGTCGACGTTGGGCTATAAATAGGGTTGCAAAATGTAATACCAGGGTGAAAACATGTAAAATACGATTTTTTGAAAAAAAATCACCATCTGGTGGTCAAATTATGCCGTTTGAAAATTTCTATTTTCTGATTAAAATTGAAGTTTTTGATATCAAAAAGAAAAATTTTTTTGGGAAACTACTTTAAACATTTTTGTTTTATGTATTTGAAGAAAAGAAATTAGTGGACATTTTTTAATTAAAAAAAAGAAAAAAAAATCTGATTCTAAGGAAAATTCCTGAAAAATACGTATTGAAAATTTTGAAGTCGAAAAACATTTTATCTGGAACGTCATGACGCGTCAATTGAAGCAAAATGTAACACACGTTAAAATTTCCATTTTAAACATAAAGCCTAAAAATGTCCACAAAATCTTCTCGTTAATTTTTTTCTTCGATAATGTTCTTAGTTTTAAAATTCTACCCTCGAAGTTCGTTTTTGTAACCCTAGCTATAAGATGGGGACGTTGGCGAGTATCCCGGACTTGGCGCATAACCAGGTGATTTGATCCCAGGTGACATTGGGTCATAATTTGGTGATAAGGGTGCGTATCCGGGAGACGCCCCAGGAGATTGCGAGGGAATATACGGCGATTGACTGGGAGACAGCGATGGTGACATGCCCCCGTTCCAAGCTGGGGAGTAACCAGGTGAAAATGCACTCCCACCATCGGATTGCGCGGGTGAGAATCGAGCACCCGGAGTGTTCATACCGCCACCATGTGATGGAGTAAATGGGGTGAATCCTTGAATTGGTGTCGCACCGCCATCCCAGGGGGTCATTGAAGGAGAAAAGCTGCTAGCAGATGGAGAAAGGGCTCCAAAGAATTGACCTTGCATGCCCCCTAAATATTTTGTTTAAGAAACTTGATGGAAATTTCAGTGCCGAAAGTTTGAAATTAGACACTGGAAATTCCAGTCTAGAATACTTTAATAACAAATTAAACTCTTTTCGATAAAAATTTTTAATTCTGTGCATTCTGAGGCTAATGCTAAAATCTGAATCAGTCAAAAATTAAATTTTTATTGAAATAGTTTTATTCGAATTTACTGTTTCCATTTCAATTTTGAAGTGTCGAATTCCCATTTTGAGGGTCAAATATTCAAAATTCGATTAATTTATACAAAAAAAAGAATATTATAAAACGATTAGATTGCTCGAAAGTGGCACATACGATATTTTTGAAACGTTGTGGCATAATATATATTTCCGAACTACGCGACACTGCAGAGCCGGTTTAACCAGAATTTATAAATTAAAATTTGACCCCATGTGTTTAATCTTTTTGTGGTTGTTTCAGACATATTGATATTTTAAATTAACAGAAATTGTGTTTTTTTCGACATGTTTCGCTTTTGCGTGAGAAAAAAATACGAATTTTATGAACAGAAATATTTTTTTTGCGTAGAAAAATAATATGTCTAATCGGGCCTTAGTTCGGCTAAATTATCCGTTTTATATGAGTCATATAATATGAGTCATATTATATGACCCATTAAAAAAACAGACAAATATGGAAATTTTCAATACTAGTGAATAATATTTTAAAATTTACCTAATTGTCCTTGACCAGGGACTTCCATCGCGTCTTTACATTTTTCGACATCTAGCATTAATTTGAAGCAGCCAGTTCCACCTGGAATCGTTTGTCCCAACATTATATTTTCTGACACACCCTTCAATGGATCGACCTCCGCAGCAGCCGACGCTTCCATCAAGATATCAACAGTTTCTTCAAATGAACATCTCATCAAACAACCAACGTCCTACAATTTTTTTAATTAAACGATTAAAAAACTTGAAAATGTTTCATTTTGAGATAATATGACTCCACCAGAAAAATGAAAATCGAATGAATATCATATATGACTAGGGCCGCAGCGGTCAAATTTCTAGGTTTTAAATAAAAAAATAATACAAAAACGGAAAGAAAAATCGAAACCAATATTTTTCGGCATTTTGACTNGTATGTCTTAGCACTGCGAGAGTACCACCTAAATGGTTTACACGCGAGGTGCGGGCGCGAGTGTGTGACATCTGGGGTCACTACACGATCTGCGCTAAAGCCTCGGTTGAGCTACAGTCCACTCTTTTTCTGTATAAGGACAAATTTTACTTACGTTTGGGCTCCACGCGACAGTTTTGAATTTCTTCGATAGAGCTTTCGTGTAGCGTGTGACCTTGAAACCTTGTACATCAGCGCGATGGTAAGTTTTGATAGCATCTCGTTATCCGACAATACGAGACCGACTTTAGTCTCACCCTGAAAAATGTCTCATGTTAAATCAGTCCGGCAAAGAAATATGCACTGATTTGACTAAAATTTTATATGCATAGAACTTATGCAGGGCGAGTAAGTAAGCGGAGGCCGCCACGAGGAAAACTAGACGAGATAACTACAGTATTTGATACCCAAATTCTTTGCCCTCCATCGACCGGGGGTTGTGTGACGCCAGGAAAAAAAGACCGATTCCCGGGCGAAGAAAGAAAAAAGTTTTAGCGCCATTTAGTGGTCAGGAAAGGCTACTTTGTTTAAAACGGCCCAATTTAGAAGCACTAACTTCGAATGTTGAGCGGCCAATACAAGAACCTCCATTAATACTTAATTGTTAAAGAAATAAGTGGCGCGTCTGCCAGATACAATTCTGCATAACCGGCTCTTTGAAATGGGGTACACCATCTTTTGAAAAAAAAAAATTCTGGAACTTTCTGAGAAAAAAAATTGAGTCATCTTCCAAGGAAAAAAATCCAATCCTCGGACAGTTCTAATTTTTTTCTAATAACCTATTTCCCACGCTCAATGTCCCAGGTCTAATTTTTCTGTCAGATTGTGTCGAAAATCCTTATTCCATGAAATTAAAGGATTTCCAGCGAAAAATGTCTTTAAAGTGTTCCTGTGAATAAAATCTTTCAAGAGGTAATATAGATCTTTTTATAAGTTTTCTTGCTAATACGTATATAGGAGGCGCAATGAGGCGAATCTAGTAAAGTTTATCAGAATGGTGCTCCTTCGAAAGCTAAACGAGAAAAAAAATAATTGAGCAGCGAATATGTAACAAGGGAACGAAATAAAAAATAAATTTTTTTTTTTCAAAAACCATCCCGATCTTCTTTAACCAGGTTAAAATAACCGGGTTTCCTTTCGCTTTAAATTTGGGCCTGGTCATGGATCCGTGGGGGGGGATTTTTTTTTTTTAAATGTGCTTATTTCCTGTTCTTCGCCTCAGGAATCTCTGACTTTGACGTATGTGCTCAAAAAATTGGACCTGGGAAATTTGTTTAGAAAAAAATTAGTGTCCTAGATTGGAGATTTTTTCCTTCGAAATGACCAAATTTTTTTCAGAAATTTCCAGAAATTTTTTTTTTTTAAATTTTTAATTCCAAAAGGTAGCAAATTTTATTCTGGCAACGGCCCTTATTCTGAAAAATAAAGTAAATGGAGTTTTGTATGCTAGAATTCGAAGTTAGTGCTCTAAATGGGCGTTTTAAAAGTCAGTTTCTGACCACTAGATGGCCAAAAACTATTTTTTTCTGCCCGGATTCGTTTTTTTCTGGGTCAACAACCCCCGTGAGGTCAAAGAATTTGTATCAAATACTGTAGTTCTCTCGTTAGTTTTCCTCGTGCGCTCGCTATATATACGGTATATAATATACCACTTTCATGGTAATTTTTATGGAAAAGTGAATTACTTTTCATATGGCACTGCTCTTTATATTAATAGGACACGTCATATTAAACGGAATCTACCATAATGTCCCTCTAATTTATATGAACTTTGGCGATATCCCGTAAGTTCATACTTTAGTATACTTAAGTATTAGACCCGAAAAGCAGTATTTGGATGAAATTAGGATAATCGGGATATTCTTCGAAATAACAAGATATCTCTGTTTTCTGTGAAATTCCGGGTTAAAAATAGATGAAAACTTAAATTTCGTGGGCGTATTATGATAATACTATTATCGCCAATTTTTTTTTGGATTTTTTAATGGTAGTATTTAATCAATATTCAATTTATTTTCGAAAACAAATTTGTGATGAAGGTGAATTTTATTTTAATTCTAAAATTAAATTTATTTAAATAAATTTTATCAACAAAATTTTTGGCAAAACCCTGACCCTAAAATTACCTGTCTGTTAACTCCATGACGAGTAATGGCCATTAAATGTCCTCTCGAGGTCATAATGTCACACAACATAGCCATATGACGATAGTTTACATAAGAACCATCAAAACTGATAACATTTGTAATTTCTCTTTCGAGACATTTTCGGACAGCTTCAACACCAAGAATTTGGAAACATTCGCAAATATCATTTGAACTGGTTCGTACAGTATCTACGTCTTTTTGGGAGAGGACCTTCATTAGCGAAGTTCCATCAGTTTCCAAGATCCAATCTTGTTGCGAGGCAAACTCACCTTAATTATTTTTAATACAGCTGGAAATATTTTACATCAAATTTTTTTGTAATTTTCAAATTACATAAAAACGCATAAAAATTTAGAATCGGATTTTTGTTTGGGTTCAGAATCATCTTTCTGAGAACTTGAATTTCAGAATTTATGGGACATCAGTGTTCTTTTACAGAATAGCCCTGTTTAATAGCGATTGCCAAAAAATAACATTTTAAGATCCGCGTGTTTGATTGGGCAGCCATGAATTATATTGGGATTATTTCATTCAAACCACTTCTAAAATCAATCAAAGTCGTTTTTGATCGAATCACTACTAAAAAGGGCATACTGTACATGGTTTAAAACTGTCGCAAAAAATTTTATTCGAATTATTTTCTTGAGAAATATAAGGGTTAGTTTACCTTCTCGATTAATAAATACTCTTTTCTTCGAATCTTCTTTAGGCAAATGCATGTAGACTTTTGCAATTGCTTCAATTCCTTGAAGGGTCATATCTGTCAATATATTGGCTTCAATATACCTAAAAATATATGATTATTATAGAAAGGTTAAACCAAATTAAACTGTATCAGAATCGTTAAAAACCACAATTTTCTATTGTTTAAATTTGTCAAATAACCCGAAAAGCACAATTATCTATACCATATAAACTTATTAAATTGTTAATAAAAAATAGACCTTTATTTTCCATCATTCCCGGAATGACCCCTAAATAATTATTTTGGCGTGAAATTCTCCGGTCTTTTTTAAAGCCTTCAAATGGTTGGTGAGATAGCTCGGAAATGGTGGATTCGAGCTGTATAAAATTGTGGCTCATAATAGAAGTTGTAAGCTACATGCCACTGACAGGAGCCGTTTTTACCTTAAAACAATTCTAGGATATTTGTTGGCCTCAAATGGTTGTTATATGAGACCCCTTAGGTGGTTTTTTTAGGAGCTTACGCCCGAATACGGCTTGGTCTGCGTATTTTGAAAACCCCACACATTGGCAGATCGAGGAATTTAGGACGTCATCGAATAAGTCTGATCACGAGATTCGAACTCCTTGTGCCCGTACTGTAGTCTACAGACCGAATTTGGCCTGATTGAAACAACTTTGAAATTGGACCGACGGAAATCCGCCATTACCGGTCAGAAATGTCAAAAAACAAACATCCACCGCGAGACGCGAATTAAATTCTCGATCTGCCAATATAAAGTCCTTTGGGGTTTCCAAAATACCAGAAAGCCGTCATCTTGGGCCGTAGCCTCCTAAAAAAACCCACCTTAAGGGGGTATGGCGCTTCTGTTTAATAAATGGCCTTAGAGGCATTAAAAAATGCTCCAAATTTGATACGGAATCGCCGTGCTAATTAGTGCTACGTAAGAACCCCAATCATCAAAAAAAAAATTTGCTGCATTTTTATTCGATTTTTTTTAAGTATTTTTTGAGAAAGATGAAAAGTTAAGAAAATAACGTTTGGGCGTTCCAAAATGTTCGGACACCTAAAACTTCAAAACTATCGGACTTGACCGTAAGCCCATCTTCTCATCAGTGGTTTCACTAGCTGTTTCTTTGAGTCCTCTTGCGAAAGACATCGAAGCACGTTTTTTTTCTCGAATTTATCTTTGGAAAAGTGACCAAAAAAAATCATCATTTCGCAGTTTAAGGCTGGAAATTTGCAGAAAAGCCCGGACGGAGGTCCCTCGACAATTGTTACTAGGAAGACTTGATAACAATTTGCAGCCATTCTGCAATAGTACCTAGGAGGAGATAGATTTGAAGTTCGAAATTGTGACAAATCGTCAGTTTATTTGGGCTTCCTATGAAATTGTTCGCCGTCGCCGGAATCAAAAAGAAAGCTCGACGATCAGAAAGATTGATGATCCCTACCGTTACCGTGATCTCAGCTGAAAATTTGAGCTCAATTTGACTTATACCGTCTGGGAAGGAGATAGTTTGCAGTTCGGAGAAATGTCAACCTGTTACCATACTTACCTATTGGGTAACGGTCAATCAATAATTTGTGATGTACTTTTTCGCAGAGTTAAGCGATAGTCTACAAATTAGCACTTTCGGTTTTCTCAATGGAACTGTTAGTTTCTCCAGTATGATTTCACAGAGAAAATGTCAAATCAGAAGTCGCACACCCCTTCAAGGGTTCGGGTGGTTCCTAATGTGACACATTCCCGAGTGAAAAGCATTACGCCAAACAGGCTTCAAACGGGTATGTTCAGGATTAGCCATTTGTGAGACTCAGCCTTCACTCTGCGAAAACAATATGCCAAAACTTTTTTGTTATGACCACCACTCTTCCACATAGCTCACAAACACCTATAGTTTTTGGGGGCACATTGTCACCACGGCACACGGAAAAGTGAACTGTTCCACTCACTGCAAATACAACGAGGAAATTTCTTCATTTTTTTCTCAGGCGGCACGGTTTAATTTTACCACGGTCACTGTAAGAGTCTTGAACGGTTCGATGCATGTACACAACTAATAACTCGAAAACAGTGGTCAGGCCAGCAATGATCTGTTTTATTTGGTTTTTCTCACCGTACATCGGCGTTTCAGTCTTTCAACCTTTTTTAAATATAAACCAGCCTGGCGCCGCACGAGAAATACTGGCAGTGACAACCATGTCCTGTTAGAATACTGCTCCGTCTAGCCAGGATCTCTGCTGTCCACTCACAACATTAAGTTTAACACAACGCTGCGTCATAACCTGCTTTCATCATCCTTTAAGTTCGTAACTGCCGGGTAGAAATGTTTTTGGCAATAATTTTGTTGAGCATATCGAGCCATCTGGGGTGTCGCAAATTACTACGTTTATGTATCTCCTAACGTTATAGTCAAGTATAGCCACGAAACTATCATCATAACGCTGGGGTTAAAATTTTTGAGCCCGAGAGAGAAAAGTTTGGCAATTAATCTTTTCTTGAACATATGAACAGTCATCTCTGGCGAGTGGTCCAATTACACCGTTAGGGTTTCTCCTGGTTAGCGTTATAAACTATTAGCGACGAACAGTGCAGTATACTTCACCCTGGAGTAATTCTGATGAGAAAAACTTTTTTTTTTTGGCAGATATTTTTTTGGACATATGACACCATCTAGGGTGTCCAGAATTGATATTTTTTTGAATATCAGAGATGACTGATATAAGATGGAAACATGGGACTGTACATGGGGCAACTTGATTCACGATAGTTTGATGTATGGAGCATAACCGTAGCATGGTCAATAGAACACTGCGACAATCAATATTATAGATACGTTGGGATGAAATGGACTGACGATGGGGCAAACCTTTGAGACGACGAACGTTAGCTAAATTTTTTTGAGATCTGGAATATCTTGAGGCTGTCATATCCACCTTAAAGTTTATGTGGCATGGAAAACACCTTAAAATAGAGAACGTAAGCATTTTTTGTCTCATAACATCTTTTTGTTTAGATTTTTTGAAGGAACAAAGTGAATGAAGATTGTCTGTGGTTTGCACAAAATGCAGTGCATATGTTGCAAAAAGTGTGTGTTCGGTTTGCCACCGGAATGCTCACGCAAACTTGACTGCACGCTGAGGAACGGATTTTTTTGTCCGACAATTCAACACTTTTGTTGTTCTTTGGTGAAAGTGATAATCTTCCTCCCATATATGCTCGCATGATGATGTTAGTTACTCGCCAACCAACAGATGAAACCTTTTTACAAAGAACTGGACGATCAATAGAAAAAATCTATACATCCAAAGGAAAATTGACAATATAAAACAAACCGAAATTCGCCACTTTGACAATCACAACAAATATACAGAAAAGCTCCGTGCATTTTTTTGAAAGACCTGATGAATACTAGTATACACGGGGACCAAGCATTGTAGTTATCATTTTTCGATTTCTCATGCCATTTAGTAAACAATATTGCGCTAATTGTTGGACAACTGAATAACACGGCCCTGCGTCTTTTCTACGCGTTTGTGGTCACGACTACAGGTTTCGCTCTAACATTAATGGCGTTGTATGTCCCAATGCGAGGTCGATTTCTTTATGTCGTACTAATGTTTTATTTGCATGTATTATTTGCCACGCCTACGTTATCTCATCATGTCAAGACAATTTATCGCGCAAACTTTTTATCTTTCAAACAAGTTGCCCCTGAAAAGTATATCTTCACTACGCAGGTATGGTTAGAACTCAAAATATAGAAACTAGCCGTAATTTGACAGCCCTAGATCCGGCACCTGTCGCAATTGCAACAAAAATTGTCCATGAAATTTTGTCGTGAAAGCTTGCCCATGTAAGTCTATTTACATCTAATATATCGAATATATTTCAACAAAAAAATGTAAATTTGTACACCCCTGCTGAGATCGTTCAATGTCCAAAAAAAGAAATGTTGCCAAAGCATTTTCTTCTCAAAAAAGTTAACCCAGGTAAGTAATATTTCGGTGCTAATAGTGTACATAACTTAAGGAGATACATAAACCGTGTACGACACGCCCAAGCCCGGTGGTCAAATTTCTAGTAATTTGTTGATGAACAAAACAAATTCGTCCATAGAAATGTCCATTCGTAAGAACATGGTTTTCATGTATTTTTGCTTTACTTATTTAAGAGAAACTGAAGAAAACCGGTGAAATTACAGGTTACAGCCGGTCAGTAAAAAAAACACAAAACTTTGGCCTGCAGCTTTTTCAGTTTGAAGTTGAATGCAAAAAAACCGTTTTTTCGCAATATGCCTCTTACGGTTAGTTCCGTGGTGAAAACATCGAAATCTGCCGCGCCCTATAAAAAAAAACTACCTAAGCCAAAACCGGAAATCTATCTCCTCCCAGGTTTTATTTTGAAAATACAACTCCAATTATAACATACCATGAAACGCTTATACTTAGTATATGGAAAACTTTGTAGGGGTTGAGCGACTTTTGTCGCAATAAGCTTGCTATATTATTCTAGACATACCGGCTAAAAAACTGTCCAACAATACCGGTTTTCTTTTGGGACTTTTTTCGCACGGAAATCGTATCTCCCCTAGCGTTCAAATCTTCAAAAATTTGATCAAACTTGTTGCACAAGCGCCTAGCTCTAGCAACACAACAGAAACTTTGTAAGCGTGGCGTTTTGTTCACAATTCGCCCCCAAACAAACACAATCATGAAATTTTATCAAGTCACGTGAAAAAAATTTCCGAAAAACATGTAGCTTCGATTTTTTTCAAAAGTCAGGCTCAAAAAGAAAGCTGGGAAACACGTTATGAAGAGAGAAGTGTGGCTCTCACGTCAACCCGAATTTCGAAGTTTTAGTAGTTCAATTGACACAAACGTTGATTTATGAACATACATTTTGAGAAAAAATACTTAAGAAGAAAACTCGAAAAAACGCAAAATTTTCTGCAACGAACAAACATATTTTGTTGTACATTTGGTTGTGTTTTATGCGTTCAAAACATAAAAGCGCAATGATTTGGACTGCATCTTGTTATCGACATAATTAACGCCAGGAACATGTAGGAACCCACCATATTCCCTTAGGGGGTTCTACTCGGCAGCCTATATCTTTTGTACTGAAGAATATTTCTGCGACTGGATTTAAGATATCTTTTGATCTCCACGCTAGATTGGGTTTAACTTATATACAGAAATAAACAATTTGGAGAAAAATTCAACATCTGGATTTGTTTATCCATAAAATGTGAAACAAGCATTAGTTTTGAGTATTAGGTTCACTAATAGGCGACGTCGTTCTTTTGAAGACTAAAAAGAGGCTAGAGGTCGCGATTTTTTGATTTTTGAACGTCAGCGTGGTCTTGCGTTAGTCATAAAACTCAAAAATCGCGTAAAAAAAATTACAAAAAATTTTCCGGAAAAAAATATTAAAATTTTTTTCTGAGTGTCCGAAAGATAAAAAAATATTTCTGTCTAGCGGCTCGAACGGTTAATCATTTTCGGTCCATAGTTTAATAATACCGTCCAAAAACATTCAAGCTTACGAATCGTTGGTCTCTAAAAACCATGTTGGACTGAGATTGGATGTCAAACATAAATTTTCCCCACAGATCGTATCGCTGGGAGTTACAAAAAGAAATCGTTACATGCAGGCATAACAGTTGTTGGTGTTAACATTATTACGGAAAACTATATGTCGCACGGAGAAAATAGTTTGCGCGTGTAGCATGAAAAAAAAAATACACACTTTCCGCGTGCGCCAGAAATAGCAAAACATCCTTATCCGCGCCTCTTTGATAACGCTATTTCACGTGACAAGAAATTAAAAAACAAAAGGATATACAGTTTCTATTCGCTTTGAATCTTTGCGCAGATAATCGTCAAAATTTTGAAAACATTCCTAAATAGGAGCGGCGGAAAGAAAGTACAGCTTTCTCTTTAAGAAAATTTTGTGCCCTGGTTCAAACCGCATTTTACCGTGTTGGTTCAACATGCTAGTTGAAAATATCATTGATTTAAAACGTTCTTCCCAGAGATTACGCAACGTAAACTGTATCAGTAATTGTTTTATTCATTCCTATGTCGTATGCCGGAGAGAAATAAGCAATTCAAAAAGTCCATTTTGGCCATATAAGAACCGCCTTAAGGGGTTAAACTTTCGAGAACTGACCCGTTTGAGGGTTGAATTTTCAAACAAGACCCGTATGGGGGTCATACTACAATGCATATTTAAGGTAATTTTATAACGATTCCAAATATAACAACTATTTTTTAGCATGATAATATAAATGTTTTTAAGTACCTCAAGAATGTATCATCCTCCATTTTATCATCACCATCGTCTTCTTCCTCTGCCTGTTTTTGCTCATTGTTCATAATTCTGATTCTCAATATAAGTTTATCTGCGTTATCATCGTTGAAAATACAATTTAAATCTTCTCCAAATCCATGGTTGATTTTTTCAGAAATCTGTTCCATAGTCAATTTTTTATCTGTCATTTTCTTACGATCAAGCTCGATACGTAAAAGCCTGAAATGAAGTTTATTTTAAAAATCAGAGTCATCTTTCACATTTGGGGTCACTACTTCCGTAACCCTCTAACACCCAGAAACAAGAACTTCGCCTCACAACCTGCCTATTAATAGGCAAAGAGTGTGAGGAGATTACAAAATAAAATACATACCAAGGAGATATTTTTTCAACGTCAAAATCGGGCATTTCATAATAAACGGAAACAAAATCTTGATCATCCTCAATAACCGTATTAATTGGATGCGGATCATAAAAGATTGCAGTATTTGCGGTGACGGTCTTCATCGTCGTATGCTCCAGCCTACACAGCACATCCTTACACTTTTCCGCGTCTCGCG
This sequence comes from Oikopleura vanhoeffeni, assembly GCA_004367855.1. NCBI lineage: Eukaryota > Metazoa > Chordata > Appendicularia > Copelata > Oikopleuridae > Oikopleura > Oikopleura vanhoeffeni. Next base: position 229,808 of record SCLH01000501.1, read on the forward strand.
CCGGCGCGCCCAGCATGAAAATTGTGACGGAAGGCGTTTTTGGACTTTTTGTGATATTGATCAATTCATTTAACCGAGGAACACCAAGTGTTACGTTTTTAGCTAAATTAAAGAAAATAATGTTTTCGAAGTTCCAAATTATCACCAAAGTGCTCAGAATTTGGCACTAATAAAACCTCTAAATAACAAAAAAGCTACCTGATACACCAGCGTAATGAAACGTGTTCAAGGTCATTTGAGTGGCAGGTTCTCCAAGAGATTGAGCAGCTAATGCACCAATCATTTCACCGGGATGAACGATGGCGGCGTTAAATTTAGTTTCGATTTCGCCAATAATGTACTGGAAAGCTTGTGTACTTCATAACTGTTGAACAAAATATCTGGCGAATTAAAAAAAAACTATTGAAATTGGGATAGTGAAGGTTTTTGAAAATTTTAAAACTGAAATTGACCCACAATTTTTTACGATGAATTGATTTGGACATAATAATTTTCTAGCATCAGCATTATGGTGTTTTTTAGGATATATTTTCTGACTACGGCTTCGTCGTATTTGAAAACCCCATGAAACCATATCGAAGATTATGCCCATGCGTCGAATTTTTGCAAATTAGTATATTTTTTGCCTACGTTTGCAATAATTCGACGCATGGGCATAATCTTCGATATATTGGCAAATAGATAATTAAATTCCGGATAGATTCCTAGATTTTGAATTTCAGACCGGTTCACTGGTATTGGCCGATTTAGGTAGATCCGTTTTTCAAAGGGGTTTCCAAATACGATGAAGCCGTAGACAGCAAATATATCCTAAAAAAACCACCTATGACGGCTTTTGAGTTTAGCTATACTTGAAATGGCCATTCTTGTGGTACCGATTTCTAGAAAACCACTGGTCATAATCCAAAAACTATTTTTGCAATGAACTGAGAAGAGTCTTGGTCGTGGCGTAGGGCATATGTTGGTTCACTGGTCACTACCGGTTAAACATTGAAATAACGATATATGTAGTTATAATACAGTTATGAAATTTTTTTTTCGACCATTTGTCTTAAAATTTTTCGGAGAAAATTTTGAGGTGTCAAATTTTGTAATATGACACCAAAAAGTCAAATTACGCAAAATGACTCGTAGGGGGTCATAAATTTCATAACTGTACTATAACTACAGATATTGTTATTTCAATGTTTAACCGGTAGTGACCAGTGGACCAACATATGCCCTACGCCACGGCCAAGACTCTTCTCAGTTCATTGCAAAAATAATTTTCGGATTATGACCAGTGGTTTTCTAGAAATCGGTACCACAAGAATGGTCATTTCAAGTATAGCTAAACTCAAAAGCCGTCATAGGTGGTTTTTTTTAGGATATATTTATTGTTTGATAAAAAAGGCGAATTATATCCNATATCCGTAGTATTTGTCAATAATCGTGTATGAAATCGAATAACCTAAAATTATATACTAGTAGTTATCCGAGAAATGGTAGCTAACTGGACTACATTTCATATTTTGGGGGTAATCTAGTGTACCTTAGTTTGAAAAAAAACTACACCGCACGTGCGTATTTCGCGCATTATTAATTTGGGAATAAAATGCAAAAATGAACCTGATCATATTAGTATTTAGTCGAAAAGCATAAAGATACAATACAATGCCCTACGTGTCTTTGGTTTTTCGACTTTCTTTTTGTCTAGTACTTTTAGGCCAAGTAATATATTCGGTCTATTACTTGCGAATCAAAGACATAATGGACAATGTAGATAACCCCCGAAATGTGAAATTTAGTCCAGTTTGATACTATTTAGGGGGAAACTACTATTATTAGTTTTCTGTGTTTTGGAGCCTTATTTAAACTATTTCTGTTATTTGATAACTTTCTAGGGCGAAAATATTATTATTTTTGCTTAAAAACCAATTGTTTTCAGAACGAATTTCATCGTATTCAGGACCTGAATTTCAGGTAAACAATTTAATAATTTTTTATTTAACCTACGTTTAAGGGAGTACTGGTCGCATTTTAAGGCCAAAAACAGGGTTTTCAGCGTCGNTTTGCGTTTTTTCGATTTTTTTCTAAGTATTTTTCTCAAAATTATGTTCAAAAATAACGTTTGTGTCAATTTGACCACTAAAACTTCAAAATATCGGGTTGACGTAAGCCAACTTTCTCTTCAGTGTTTCCTCAGCTTTCTTTTGAGCCTACTTTCGAAAAAATCGAAGCACATTTTTTTTCGGAAATTTTTTCACGTGACCTTGAAAAATTCATATTTTTTGTTTGGGATCGAAATTGAAAAAAACGGCTCCTCAGAAGTTTCTATTTGTTTCGAGCTACCTTGTGCAAAAATTTGAGTGAATTTTGAAATTTAACCTAGGAGGAGATAGATTTTTCGATGACTAAAGTTCAAAAAACGGTGGTTTATCGCATGTTCTAGAAAAAATATAGCACTTATCGACAAAAACGCTCCTCAGAAGTTTTAAATACTAATTATACAGATTATGTCAAAATTTAGGTTTATTTCAAAATACAACCTGGGAGGAGATAGATTTACCGTTGACTTAGGTCCACTTGTGTCGCTTACATGTGAAGGAGTGTGGTCATACAAAAAAGTTTTGGCATATTTTTTTCGCAAGTTGAAGGCTAGTTCTACAAACTGGCTAATCTGATTAATATCCTTGAAGCCGTGTTTCGCTAATATTTTATCGAGCATATGTCAAATTAGGAGCAGGGATACCCTTAAGCTGCACTGAAGAAGACGCAAGTCGAAAATTATGCAATATAAAAATCAAGTTTTTATTATATCATATCAATTATATGATATAATATTATTAGTATCGTTTTTTCTTGCCCGATTTAGTCTGAATATCAATTTCTCATACTCAAAATAATTTTGGTCAACTATCCTTAGAAAAAATTCATCGATAATTCTTTTAGAACAAAAAGTTGAGCGCAAATGAATATTAAACAACATAGTAGCGTTATGCTGCGCTTCTACCGACAACCTATCCAATCCAGATACAATAATCAATTTTTTAGATAGATTTCTGACAGTCTCCACCACCGTTTTGGGGTCAATGTCAGATTTGGTCAATTTGTTCAGATTGAAAATTTTCTGGGAATTGAGAACCATTCGGAGGAAATTACAAGGTAAAGCGACCTTTGTTTGGCCTCTGGGGAAAATTTCTCGAATGGTCTCTCGATCTTTGCTCAACTGGTCGAATTCTTCGTCGATTAAAGAGTGCATTTCAGAGTTAGACTGGATTTCTTTGACAACGTCTTCATTTAATCGTCGGCTAAAAATATTTTTAGTATTTTTTCATCTGTAGAGTTATTTTACGAATTAAAAATATCGAAATTTTGTATGTCATGATTTTTTTTTAATTTTTTAATAATTTAGGGGTCCTTTTACAAATTGTAAAGCATTTTAATTAACTTAAGTTTTATCACATTACATTATTTAGAGTTTTTTTCGAATCGAGAATACAGAAGCATGTGGTGTGATATTGTACAAATATTGAGCACCTTATCAATCTCGCTGAAATTTAAAATATTTTTTTGCGAAAAATTATGGGTGTTTATATCTAGTCATGAAAAAATCATGTTAGATACTAGTAGTATCATAATACGAGAAATTTCGATGAATACCCTAATTTTTACGACGATTTTTAGGCAGAACAGACATTGTTATGAATAATTCATCCAAGAAATCGAAGCTTTACTTTAATATTAGTGTTGTAAAAACTGTTTTTCTGGCCACTAAAAAACGGCTTAAATTTTTTCGTGCTCGGAATTGTTTTCCAGTTACAATTTTTTTTTTATTTACCGTAGTGATTTATCCGATGTATAATCAAATCTGAATTTTCTCTCAAAAGCTTTGTCTGAGAGTCTGATAGCCGATAAGGACTGAAATTCTACATGCTCGGCGGCAAGACCATCTTCACCATATCGGAATTGAATAATATTATCATTCGAAATTCGAACAGTTCCATCATAACGGACAGTAGCAGATTCCATAGCTTTTACCAAACGACGTTGAATATATCCAGTTTCGGCGGTTTTTACAGCGGTATCAATTAAACCTAAAAATTTTTGAGCAAATATTTCAAAGAAATTATTTTACGAGTAAAGTAGAAGTTTTTGCAAAACAAAATAGTTCAGGGCTCTCTAGCGCTGAAACGATGCATTAAATAACCACCAGACTACGATCAGTGATATTTTTTAGTAATTAATCTAGAATTAACTTCAGATATTTTTTGGCGGACTAAAGTCCCTTCAAAATATAATTTTTTCAAATAAATGATTTTTAAATTTCTAATTAAATCCTAAAAATATTTTATAAAAGTTGAATTTTAATCGATATGAATTTTTTAAAATTTTAGCCAGAAAAACATGATTGATCGTAGTCTGACAGTTATCTTATGTTACCGTTTCAGCGCTGAGAGGTCTGTACTTTGAACCTTTTAGATTTATATTAATAAAGCTCTTTAGGGACCGCGTGTATTAATTATTTTTATATAAATGTTTCACTATAACTAGGCTTCCGACGCAAAAAATGAGCACCCGATTAAAAGCGATCTTTATGCATATCTCAATGAATGATTTGACATTAATTGACTTCTTTTGGGCACCCACCATTTCCGGTTCTACACGGCGTGGAATTTTAGTCTATAAATATGTCAGATGTCAATCTGGAGCAAAATTGTTTTTGTGCATCCGAAAAAAATACTTAAAATGAAAAATTTCGATATGCAATTGCCTTAATTTTGAAAAAAAACTTTGACCGCCCAAAACAGCGCCACAAGTGGTTGCACCAAAAAATATTTTCAGCAAAAATTTTTGAGGTCAAAAACTATACTTTGTCCGAAATTTTCAGACTCATAGCACCTTTTTATCGGGTAGTCTGATTTTTGCTCGGGAGGCTAACTAATAACAGTTTTTCGAAATGCTGAATTGTCGAATTAATTCAATTTTCAAAAAACGTTTCGACCTTTTAAAAATTGACCACTTAAAAATATTATAATACTATATATATACTATAGTAGTAATACATACATGTAATATGTATATAATACATATAGTAGTTCTTACCTTCTCTTCCTCCCATAGCGTGAAAGAAAAATTCTGTTGGAGTTAATCCAGCCAAATACGAGTTCTCGACAAAACCCTTTGATTCTGGAGAGTAATCATCTTTCATAAAATGCGGTAATGTTCGATGTTCAAAACCGAAAGGAATACGTTTTCCTGACACATTTTGTTGCCCTACAACAGCAATAACCTGAGAAATATTAATTTTTGACCCTTTTGATCCCGCCACGACCATAACTTTGAAATTATTAAACTCTGACAAGGACTTTTGCGCACATGATCCAGTTTTATCACGAGCATCGTTCAAAATTCGATTTACATTATTTTCAAAAGTGGATCTCAGCGTGTTACCAGGAGTTGGTACAAGTTGGTCATTATGTGCCATTTCAATGACTTCTAATACATCTGTTTTAGACTTTCTAATTTGTGCCTGAATTTCCTTATAGGTTTGGGCATCAGCAATAGTATCACCAATACCAATAGAGTGACCCTCGATCAGAAGCCAATTGTTAATTATTCTCTGGACATCTCCGAAAAATCGTTTTGTAATTTCTGGACCCTTTTCGTTGAAAGTGACGTGAATTAAAGAACCAGCAGACGCTCCCAAGGTCTTTTTACACACAATTCCACAAATGTGGACGCCGTCGACTACCTCCATTCGAGTATCTCCGACGGATAGATATTTGTAAGGACCTGATTGAAATTTAAGTTAAATAAAGTGAACAAAATGGTCTAATTCAGCTGGGAATTCCTAAAATTTAAACAAAAACAATCAATAAAAATTGCGGGATTTCATAAATAGACGGAAAAACGTATTATACAAACATTTTGAAAAAAACGTCGCCATAAAAAATAGAAAATAAACGTTATTCTTAAAACATTTTAAAAACATGAATAAAAAAATTTGAAAACGCCAATATAAAATTTTTGAAATTAACTCTTACGGAGCATTATTACCAACTTTTATAATGATGTTTTTCAACTTTTTTATGACATTTTCTTTTAATTTTTATGACGACGTTTTTTGAAAACTTTTTGATGAAATCCAGCGATTTTTATTTATTGCTTTTCTTCCAAAAATTATAAAAAACGTGATTGTAATTTAACCGGAATTAAAACTGACAAAAAACCGCAAAAATGCTTTAGATTAATTAATTCAAAAAACATTTTTTTCGAAAAATTGTGAAATTTTGGATTTTAAAAATTATATAAAAACGTGTATTATTTTTTGATTGAAAACAAATAATTCAAACCGCATCAAATGTAGATCGATTTTTTAAGTTCTTCAGAAAATTTATTTTTTTAGAGTCAATTTACCTGAATCTTCTGAATCCGGATGTGTGGAGTGATGTCTTGTACAATTTACCCCATCTGGTAACATAATAGTAAAAAGCTGTTTCCCAGTCCACATTGGCCGGGGTTTAAGTACCGCAGGAATTGGCACACGACCGTCCCATTGGATTTTGAAAAGTACAAGATTCATGAAATCGGCCTTTTCAATAAATGTATCTCGTTTTGTTAACTTACGGACGGCGGTTAGGGTGTCCTGTACAATACCCATTACGGGACTGTTATTTTGTGGAGTAACAACCAAGCGAGGTACAAGAGCTTAAAATATGGCGTTAGTTTTTTAATTCAATTTTTGGGTCAAATTACAAAATCAATTTGGGGTCAAATTTAATAGTTCAACTTTGGGGTCAAACTAAAATAGATTTTGAGGCCAAATTAAAATTTAATTTGAAGATGAAATTATGATACAAATTTAGGGGTCAGATAAAATAAATTTTATGGCCGTATCAAAGAGATAAAGTTTGGGGCCAAATTATAAAATAAAGTTTGGGGTCAAATTTAAAACTCGAATTAGGGATCAAAATAAAAAGATCATTCTGAGGGCAAATCACAAAAGGAATTTGCGAGTCAAATTTAAAAAATATTGGGGTCAAATTTAGGGGTCAGATTAACAAAAATATTTGGGTTCAATATTTTTTTTCGCTACTTTCCATGATAAAGATACCGCTGCCCGTTTTGTAATAATATTTGATGCCTACCTAATTGCAAAATTTCTGCTCTCGTTTCCATTGACTGTGGCACATGTAAATTCATTTCATCCCCATCAAAATCGGCATTATACGGCGAAGTGACTGATAAATTCATTCTGAAAGTTGACCACGGCAACACTTTTACCAAGTGACCCATCATACTCATTTTATGCAGGGTAGGTTGCCGATTGAAAATGACAACGTCGTCATCTCTGATATGTCTTTCAACTAAAGATTTATTTGGTTACTTTGCGTTTTCATTTGTTTTCGATAGCCAAATGCTCCATCATTAGGATGCGCAGCGGACAAATTTCTAAACGGTCGATATCAACGAAAAAATCGGATTTTTTACTGGTGATAATATCGGTTATTGGTTTAAGGGGGTAGCGGTCATACTCTTTTAGGGTACTTGAGGGGGACTTTTATTTTCGAGTTTTTACTTCCGGTTTACTAAAATGCGATTCTCTAGAATTCAACAAAACATTTTAAAATTCTGCACCATCAAAATAACAAAAACATATTTCTCCATCTTTTCCCAAACTTATACAACTGCATTATGAAATGTAACCTAGGAGGAGATAGATTTTAAATAGCGAAAACCTTTAAATTAGGCGGTTTTTAGCAGTTCTAGAAAAAATATTTTTTTGTCAAAACTTTTTATTTTATTAATTTAAATTTCTAAAGCAAATTTTTTCTGACAACAGTCTCGAAAAATGAAATAAATGGAGTTTTATATGGTAAAAACGGAAGTTGGTGCTCAAAATGAGGGTTTTAAAAACTCATTTTCTAAATATATGGCCGAAAATAATTTTTTTTGCCCGGAATCGTTTTTTTTTTGGGGTCAATAACCCCCGTGAAACTGATGAAATTTTTCTCAACTACTGCAGTTTTCTCTGTAGTTATACCGATGCGCACCCTATTCATAATGATTACAACTATTTTTCGACAAAAAATAAGAAAATAACATCAAAATTTTAATATGAAAATGAATGTAAAATTTCTCATTTTTAAGCGGAATTTTTTTAATTTCAAAACGGCAAAAAAATGTTCAATTACCTTTGTAACCAATTTGTAAATGTAAATCAGATGGTTTTGGGTGATACCGCAAATCAATACGATCACCAGTATCTCGAATAATATATTTTGCCCCAGGATACTGATTTGCTCCTCGTCTCACCAATTGTTGAAGATAATCGATATTAAAGGGCGTCACAATTTCAGGATAAGTTAAATTCGAAGCAATTGACCTAGGCACTCCGACCTGGTTAATATTTAAATTTGGATCTCCTGTGATTACAGTACGAGCTGAAAAATCAACTCGCTTTCCCATTAAATTTCCTCTGACTCGCCCTTCTTTTGCCTTTAATCGCTCCGAAATTGACTTTAACGGTCTTCCAGACTTTTGCATAGCCCGTGGGATACCTGGCAGAGTATTGTCCATAATGGTCACAACGTGAAATTGTAACATTTTAACGTCTTCCTCGATGACGTGAGCGGCGGCTCCTGACTGTTCGTTTCTTCGCAATTGGGAGTTTGTTTTCACAATGTCGCAAAGCTAAAATATACGTTTTAATAAAATATCAACAATAATTAAAAAATTAATTTTATTTTACTTTACTCATTCATTAGGTAGCTTTGTTAGGTTGGAATTAAACCATAAACTTTTATCAAATGCTTTTCATTTTTTTTTGTAATTTGACACCTTTATTGAAAACCACTGTAATTTGACCTGCTTAAATATGTCATATCGATTACGGGGCCTCCTGGGCATTTTTTGCCACTTTTTCAGCCAACATTTTTGATATAATTCGGCTTTTGAAAACGACTCATCCGATTCAGTTCTTAGATAGCTCAAACAGAGAACAAATATTTAGATAAAAATAAATTAAAAAAAATGTCCGAATCAGACCATCGTTTCCAAGTTTTTAACAAAAAATGATAATTAAACAATTTCAACAATCTCAGAAACTTATAAAAAATGGTCTGATTCGGACCAATTTTATTTTATTAATCAATAGATATTTGTGCTCAGTTTGAGCTATCTAAGAATTTAATCGGATGAGTCGTTTTCAAAAGCCGAATTGTATAAAAATTTTGCCTAAAAAAGTGGTAAAAAATGCCCAGGAGGCCCAATAATCGATATGACAAAACATTTCTATTGACTTTGCCCGGGTGAGTATATTTACTGTATTTGGGAGTATATTTACAGGTCGATGGACTCCCACTGATAAAATATATCAAAAATAAAATAGTACCCATATAATCAAATTTCATTTTCGAATTTGTACAATTTTTTCCTAGATTATAAGAATGGTTAAATACAGTGCATCCTACCTTTAAGTAACATTTAAAGAATTAATTCATGATTTGAGCACAATCAAGTAAACCCGTACACTTAAATCAATAACCCATAAACTTAAAAGAAAGGATATTTTTGCTTGTTTTGTCTTACCTTGTGAGTTACGTCATCCTGGGATCTTAACCCCGAGCCTCCCATGACTACAGAAGGTCGAACACATAAGGGCGCAACGGGAAGAACTGTTATAATCATCCATTCTGGGCGTGCATATTTGCAGTCCATGCCCATCATTTCGATTTCTACGTCTGAGATACCCTTGAACACCTCGAGAATACGCTCGGCAGTGATTGTGATTTTTTTCTCTTGGGTGTCTTCATTTGTTTTCTTCCATTCGGCGGTTAAAACGATACCAGTTCGTCGGTATTTTGGCTGAAAACGACCACAACCGCCATGAGTCGGCTTAAAAATAAATTGTTAAGTTTTGGATCATACAGCGGCGGTAACCTTAGCATGGAAACATTTTATATTAAAAAAAGTACGAAAACAATTGTATTGATAATTCAAATTTTTGATGTGACATAATTTGACCTGATCGGGATCATTTTTCAATTTCGGTACACCGAAGTCAAAAGCCGTCTGTGTTGTTACAAAAATATAAAATTTTTTGGGAATGAAAAATATTTTCGAATGATTGATTAAAGATGTCGGAAATCGTAACAAAAACCTTAAGGTCTAAATTAAGGACTAAAGTCAATAAAAACACGGCTGTGAGCATGACTACTCGGTGGGATATCTATAAAATCGAGCATCTAAATAAAATATTAATTTCTTCTGAAAAAGTCTTTTTGTGGCGTGGTTTTTTCACCGCAACCCAAAATGAAGTAGCTATCGGTGTTTTTGCTGATTACGGGTTAACCGGTCATCGGATCGGTGAGAAACAAAGTGCATTGCGGGTACCGACTCTTTGACTATGGGCTACAATTGAAATTTATTGAATCGAATGTACCGTTTTGGATCTCCGATGTTCTAACATTCGCTCCGATTGATACCAGCTTTTTAGGTGTATTGTCCCAAGATTCCGCCTTAGTAGACTAATTATTATTTCAATAAAAGATTCTCTAAGCACTTTCCTAAAAACTGATTTCCTCAGAAAATTTCTGCAGTTTGACAGGATTAGCGGTTAAAAGTTCTTCGGAGAAATTGGCCAAAAAGTTTACTTTTCTTAAGAAAAAATAACTTTTTGAACGGATCATCGAAAATAATTTTAAGTTAAATTTTTGAGAGGGTTTAAAGTTTAAACTATTTTTTCCTCAAGGGATTTTGAACGTCCAAGGACTTACAATTTAAATATTGAAATGCAAAAGTGACCTACACTTATTCCAATTGGAATTCGCATTTGCGAAAAATATTTTCGGAAAATTTCACAATCACCAATTTTTTTGATTTTGCAGATACATCGTTTTACAGATACGGGACTTTTTAGCTTATTTACAGAACACAAACAAATTTACAGACCTTTTTATTTTCATCTGGAGGCGCATTATCATCGCCTTCTTTTTTAAAATCTCCATCAATTTCATCTCCACCTTCACAAATTGTTTTGCCCTTACAGAGGTCGTACACACCATCTAACCTTTTTCTTGGTAATCCTTGTGTTCGAGCAATGACCGAGGCCATTTTTGTATTGTTTTTGTCAACCAAAACTTTTGAGCAATAGAAACAAACACATCTCAAAACTCGCAAAGTCTTATTGAAAAACCCAACGTGAAAAACTGGTTTTGCAAGTTCAATGTGCCCAAAATGTCCGGGACAATCGTTCATATTTCCAGCACAGGTTTGGCATCGAGAAAAACGGTCGATGACACCCTAAAAACAAAACATAGTTAAAAATTGTTTATATTATAAATGCTAAAATTTTGCTCTCTGGCAGCACCTGTGGTGATTTTTAAAGACCATTTCCCTGATATCGATTGACCATAGAAACAAAATTTTCTTTAAAAATTTTTACTTTAAAAAAACTAAAATTTTCATCTTTGTCGGCACCTGTTGTCATTTTTGAAAAATTAAAAGATGATTTTCGTTTTTACTGATACCGAATTACCGAAAGAACAAAATATTGTGGAAAAATTTTCAAAAAACTCAAATCCCCAGCTGATAAGTGATCATTTTGGGTAAAAACATCTGGTCTCACCTGTCTTGGGTCCATAATTCCACCTAATTTGGCTTTTCCATTTTCATTAGATTCTGGAAATTGTAGCCCTCCTTCTGTAACTGACATTCGCTTGACCTCATCTGGACTCAAGATACCAAATTGAACCCTTTTGATGAGCCTGAGCCCAACCGACGATTCAGTTTGTTGAGCCATTTTCAAGCAATTTCTTGAACTTTTTGGCTTCCGTTCGACTCTATTTCGTTATCTAGAATGAAGTGAAAAGATTAGCGAGAGGTTTTTTATACTAATCGATTTATGTACTAATCGAGATATAACAGGGTTAAACAAGACAGGATTTGGTAATGGCAGTGTTTCATAATACATGTGAATTGAGAATTTTACTAAAATAACTTAAAATCTCAAATTAAATAGAATTCGAAAACATTTTTTAGTGTTATATAACCCCAGTATGACTAAAAACTAAATGGGAATATAAAAGATTTTGAAAATTATTCTAATTAGTGTCAACAAAAGTAATTCGTGTTCTCTGCGAGTTAATTTGGAAGACATTTAACTCTTCATATTCCTCGACGGCCTCTTCAAATTGATCATTTGTGAATCCTCTTGCAATCGCACGAGATCTAGCGTCCGACATTTTAATAACTGGCGCAGCGGGAGCTGGTGGGATCAAATCGCGAATTTCTTGATAGATAAGATCAGCAGGTCGTTGACGAACACGATTTTTCTTGCCATGACCCTTGAGGGTGTCTTTTGACATTTCCATCAAACGCATAGCTTCCTGGACGTCTTCGCGGTCGACCGAATCGGCCAATTTTAATTTGGCAATGGCAGTCGATAAACGGAGAACTAAATTGAAATATAAATTCAAAATATACTTATATAATATACAGTAATTTTGTGGGAAAAATTTATATTATGCGAAAATCGAAGATAATACCTAAACCCTGAGAGTAGGCCTGCTTTTTGAGATAGGTCACATCAAAAAGTTAGTTCGGTACGATATTTCTGAAATTGTATTTGGGTTTTTGAGGCACAAATCTGATATTTGTATTTTGATAATATTAAAATCAGCTATTGTTTACAATGGCGTTTCGAATTTTTATATATTCATCTTTCAGTACTATGAGTCGAAACCACGAGAATAAGTAATTTGGCAAAAACGGGCTCTCAGAACAATTTTGCACAAATGTAACTTGCCCCTTTTTCAAGTGAGCTAAACTGTTTTTTAACTTGACAACTACCAAATCAAGTTTTTTTTGTGTGATGTAACGTTGTTGTTGTTGAGGTCCAGAGCTATTGTTGATAATGTAAACCGTTTAAGAAAATTTCCGTTGTAAAACAGTTTGACATATTTTTGGTTGTGAAGCGCTCGTGAATACTAAAATTCTCTCGAGTTCGTCCAGTTTTCGTTTGCGGTCAGACCGAATATACATCGCTACGAAATATATGAGAACACCGAACTCGAAGGAGTGCAATGTCTGTCAACCTAAATCTAATTATATCACAAGTGTTGTAGTAGAGTAGGTCACCTTTGGAAGCTAAAACAGAGACTACAGAGAGTTATAAAGAAACTGAGGAATCAATTCATATGAACGATTTTTGCGACAAAAATATATAAAAAAAAAAATAAAAAAAATTTTGATAACCAATTTTTCAAGATTTTTCTTCAAAATTTTTTCAAAATCTCGATTGTCAAATGACCGGAAGCTGATCAATTATTGGCCAATCAAACGATAGACTAGAACGACAATTTTTAAGAGTTTTGGCGTGAAAAACAAATATTGTTGAAAAATCTGTCTTTCTTTAAATTATCGGTGACAAAAATTAGCATTTTTTGTGAATGAGTCATTGAGTTGGCTAAACCGGAGTTGACATCAAACAACCGGTAAATATTCCGTTTTGATAAATTAGAGTCACTATAAGAAGAATCTTGCAAAATTTCAAAATTTTCTTAAATTTAAACCCAGGGGGCTTTTGCCTTTCAAAATTGAAAAATACTGTCATCTTTGTTATTTTTTAGCTATTTGTGATATGTTTCGCTCTTACTAAAACCAGAAGTTTTCATCAAACAACGGAAATGATTCCGTTTTAAGAAAGGTCCTATTAGAAGAGCTTGCAAAATTTCAAAATTGCTGAAATGTTTAAACCAGGGTGCTACTTGCTTCAAATTGAAAAATATTAATTATTTGCTATTTTTCAAGGCAAATTCTCAATACACGTTTGGCCCTTCTTTGAAAAATTTTTTGCAAGATCAGCTTAAGGGGTAGCGGTCGCAACTCTTATTGAGGGTACTGTTGAGGTGTAAAATAGCACGACATTGTAGAACACTCACGAAGGGCATGAATATTTGAATTTATGCGACCGCACCCCTGTAGAATTAATTTTTTCAGTTGTTATCTATAGGTATCTCAAGGCTATCCATTATTTTTTTGATTATCTATTGTTTTGTTTCGAATTCAAAGACTTTTTCAACCCAAAAAATGTCCGTGTCTGAAAATCTCTCAGTTTATATTTTTTAAACTTAAACTCAGTTGATTTTTAAAGTATTTTCACCCATAAAAGTAAAAACACATAAATATATTCTTGAAAAAAAATTTGGCTAATTCTGGAAGTCGCTTATAAGGAAGAAAAAGTGTAGTAAAGTATAACACGGACCTACAAGTTTACTTGTCGAGTGACTCAATAGTAGTATAAGATGGAGCGGGTTGGAGGTACATACTTAGAGAATCTCTTCACTACGATTTGTAAGACGGCCTAACTCAGCCTCAGTCGGATACTGTGAGGACTGTTCGTAGTAGTTACTATCCTGAAGTGCAATGACGAAGTTGTCACTACCAAACTAACAGTGTCAGCCAAGTTAGTGTGAAATTGCAGAAACAAATAGGAGAATGCCGCTTCAAGTTAGGTCAGTTTTATTTTCAAAATTTTCAGTAAAAATGCAGTGTCACAACTAAAAGAGTCGCGACTTTTAACACAATGGATCTCAGAATTTGATGTGAAAAAGAAATAAGTGAGCAAATAAAAATGACTTTATTTTTTCATACTTCCAATTTTTTAAGAAACTTTGACAGATAATTACACCAATAAAATTTGTGGCCCTGTAAAGGGCCTTTTATAAGTCACAACATTCGATACTATTCTTCTCCGGCTTTCCGAATCTTGAACTAACCTCAGAGGCTAAAAAAATCTTATCAGGCGGTGTTGGCGCGCATTTTCGATTTCTATTTACGCTATCAGGTTGACGTGACTTTGGGGCTTGGACCCTGTTTAATTGTATAAAATAAAAGATATCTTGTGTAACACTATGTTGGCATGGCAAACGTATATTCAGATAATTTATAAAATATTAGAAAGTATATGAATACTTGTTTATCTATTCAAGTTGTACCGAATTTCATTTATTCTCTTTTGCTCATGCAAAATGGCCTATCGAATAAGAACTGATTGATAAATTAAAGATAATTTTATTTTAAATTAGAACAGAAATGAAAACAGTCAAGAACTATACGGAAATGCAAAAACAAGACTTAAAGCATTTACCAGCGACCACTTTCATCGTAAGTCGTTCCTACTCCGCAGGTAATTGGCCGCATGGACGAAGGCGATCATCATCTACAGTCGAAACTAACACTAAGGTAGTGTAAAAGTCCATGAATTGAACTGGGTTTTGGTGATCTGAAGCATTTTTAATCGAACAGCAAGTAGAATGCAAGCTTGGAAGAATCTCATTGCCTTCTGGGAAACACACTCAATGTTGTTAGCGATTTCTTCTGCAATTTTGCTAATGAGGATCAGCTCTCGAAAACTAAATGTTAATAAAAAAACCTTCATAATGATAAAATTATATTTTCTTACCAATGGTTTCGGTTTCGTATCGTGTTCGATGGGTGATGATATGAATGATATCTTCGTTCTGAAAATAACATCGCCCCTATTTGTTAGTTGCGATTCGAGTAAATGCTTTTGAAACCATCTTCATGCGGTCATCAAGCGGAAAGCTTAACAAAAATTCATAAGATGTTCATCTTGGCTCTAGCAAGTTCACGAACCAAATAGGCTGCCCTGGTTGCGAATATGTGCTCCTCCACAATTGTCCTACGACTCGATCGACTAAGCTGAAAGAAGCTTTCGCCGCCGCTAAAATTGAATTTGTTAGTAATGAATCAATATAGAAGAAAATCACCCGGCCGAAAACCCAAATATACCCTTATAGTTTAGATTAGTTTACCTGGTTAGAGAACGAATTTGACTGATTCATCAGGAATGAGCATCTCTGACCACTTATCGGACAAACTTGAGCATATCAACTAGATGCAACCTTTTACACATTTTCTTAATTTGATCCATTTAAATCTGCGCCTCGTTATTTTATCTTGGATTCATCATCAACAGTATCTCGCGGAGAACAGCTTCAGAATCTGGTGATCGGCCGAATGAAGATAGCATGAAGCTATAAGCCTTGGATTGGAACCTTATCTGTTACTTTCATGGTTAAGTCTGATTAGAAATACTTACGAAATTCCGTGAAGGAATCAATAACGTCGAGTGATGGTTCGCATGGGATTTTCTGAGGTGAATCCAAAAGAGTGCGAAGAGTATAAAAAACCAGGCAAGCAGCCATGGCCTGTAATCCAGCTTTGATCAGGAGATTCATGTTTAAGAACATATCTTTCGAGTTCCTCGCAACTTGATGAATGGCCGTTATTAGCAGCAAAGTCACCGTTATTCCGGTGACAAACGGAGAGCATTAACGGCATTGTGAGATCGTATGTCGAGATATCTAACTACCATGTCTCGTTTCATCTTAGCTGTTGTGATATTGCCGATTCACGTGCCAGTACAAGTCGTCTTTATCTGTCTAGGGACTTCATTTATGTTTTGAAGAACTGTCACCGTTGGCTTGGATAACTCTTGACAAGCGCTTCTCGGCGTTACAACGAAGGTGCATTCCGCAATCACCTACAAAAATGATCATATCTTCGTCTTCACATAAATTCTTGATGATTTGAGCCAAGACGGTCTTTGGTTTTCGATGCACTTGTACAAGAATCTTGACATGATCTTGATATCTCTTCGCGAATCTGGGTTCTCAGCCCAAATATCTGCGTGATATATTCAATGATACCTTCTTGGTACTCCTGCAAAGAGAGGCTTACAAAGGTTGGGAGAAACCGGAGCAAGTCTTACGCCGGCACCATTGGCGGTTTCGAATGCTTCTAAACAGTGACAGTGCGCTCCGTCTTGTGTGATAACAGACGCCGCTTGATTCCTTGCTCAATTTTAGTGATCCATCGAAGCTATCATTAGCTGATTCTGCAGAATTCTAGGATGCAATAGACTGCTGGACATTGTCAAAGTTCGCAATGAGATAAGCGACAGATTGACTGGTTTACGGGTCTGGGCATCTTAACTGCTTGAAAACTCTATCTAGCCCCACTCAAGTCTTTCAATATCGTTTTCAATTTGTCGCATCTGAGTATTATCTTATCCAGCGATCCCAACTATACTTACATTTCATTCTGTTGCTAACTCATTTATGAGGTCCACGACCAGCGAAATTGTCCAAGTCACACGAAGGATAGCCAATTCCTTCTGATACTGTCGTCGGCGTAGATCTTTTAAAGCTGAGTCTGGTGGCTGGTTCATTTCTCTTTTCAAAAACTCGAGTTGCAGCACTAATGAGGAAGGTCACATACATTTAACAGAGACAAGTGTAAACTTTTTAATAAGTTCTAGTGTAATTTTGTCAAAAGAAAATTTATTGAAAATTTATTAAAATACGTAGTGTACATTTCCGTTTATTATTCATGAGATGTGACCTTTTTTTGCTGCTTCAATGCTCAAGTTTTAATGAGTGGCACCCAACACAGCCGATCTATCTGGCAAATCATTGAAGAACTCTTCCATCGTTCATCGATAACAGACTCGGAAAATGATTGTTGATCTAATATGGTCAATCATTTACTTATGAAATTTTTACCGATTATAAAAGAATATATATTGGATTTTGACCACTTTTGCCTGTATCGTCGGAGAATCCATTGCATATTTAAAACCTTTCGAATGATAAAACGTCCAAGTGTCTTTCGTCTAGGTGTCCAGGTTGTTCTTAAACAGTTAACTATTTGAAATTAACGCTAGATAGGGTATACCATTTCGGCTTGACTATCCAATTAATGTCAGAGTATCAATAAACGATCGCAGTGTGAGTCCGTTACAAAAGTTAGCGCGTAGATTGCATCTATTAAAAATACGAGTGGTAAAATATCTTATCAAAGTGTAGAGTGTTAAAATATGTTAAAGTTCGAGTTGTAAAGTTCCTCAATAAAAGTTACGAGATGAAATCCTTTATAGAAGTACGAGTGTTTAAGAAGGAGTAAACTGCAGCTTTAATGAATATTACTCGCTTGATTACAGCGGTATCAAAATTTTTTTTATTGGCCCTTGCTCGAGTTCTCTTGCAAGCTCCCCACTTTGACCACAATTAAACCGGGCGACATTAAAATTTTCCTTCTGCGAATTCTCTGAATTAAGAATTTCACTTACTGTCTACCACTTTCTTTCACAAATTCTTCACTTATTCTTTCTTTTTACTTCGAATAATTGGCATTGACAGCAGTGCAGATAGTTTGATAGGTCAACCAAAATAGCTTCTCCACATTTTCTATTCTCAAATGATCCAGACCAGTGAAATACACGATGATAATCTGTCTCCTATTGTTATTAGTGTCTTTAAAGAGCTAAGAATTCTAAAGTCTGGACTAGGCAGTAACTCGACAAGACTAGCGAGAAACTCAACAAGGACTAGGCGAGAACTTGGAAGAACTAGGCGAGAACTCAGCAGGACTAGGCGAGAACTTGCAAAGAACTAGTCGGAACTCGACAAGGACCAGACAGATCAACAATGACTAGGCAAACTATGACAAGAACCAGGCGAGAACCAAACACAAGACTAGGCAAGGACTAGACAAAAACTCGACAAGAATACGCAAGGATAGGCAAGAACTAGAAAAGAACTCGGCTAGGACTTTCGATAATTGAAGTTTTATATCTGCTTTTATGAATAAATACTATTTAATCCGATTCAAATGTCTATTTAGGCTCCTTCCCTTCTAAGTATAAATCTCTGAATGCAATATTTTTTAAAAAATTAAAAACAAAAATTTTAGATCTTGTTATTGTTAAGCCTAATGAGAGAAAACTGTAATAGATATAGCCAAATGTAGAGCCCGAGAAGAAATGAACATAATAACAAAAATTCGGACGAACTATTAGTCATTGTCGGGACTGCCTAGTATTGGCGAGTTATGCTTAGTCATTGTCAGTCTTAGTCTAGGTCTGGTCGAGTTCTGGCCTAGTCCTTGTCAAGTTCACGCATAGTTCTTGTTGAGTTTCTTGCCTTTCTCTTGTTCATAGTTTCTTTTCGCCTAGTCCTGCATTGATTCTTTCATTGAATTCGTAAAGCATGCACACTAATATTTGAATGTTATTCTAACTATCTTTTCACCTAGAAATAACAAGTCTTTTACTTGATTATCTGGAATAAAACAATGAGTTGATATATTAACTAAAAAATATAAAGCACTTAAATGCTCGTTCTAATTTTTCATCAAGAACAAACACAAAGTTGTTCCAAATTATTCAATATTTTTGTATTTCTCTGTATAAATTTCTATCAAAGGAGCGTACTGAGTACCGAAATTAGGTTTTGTATGCTCCACTTAAAATAAAGCTCACAATTATACTCATTAAACTTGATTTGAAAGCAAGATTCAAATTTTTGGGATGAAAGATTCAAATATTGTCAAAATTTTTCATGTTTTTGTGTCATTTTTCAACAAAATTGGTGTACTTAAGGGTACCAAAATGGCTTTTTTTAATGCTTAAGAAGTTATGTTCATAACTATAACTACGTTAAAGAATTCGAATGCATGTACATAATATTTTCATCAAAATTGTAAAAAAATGCAAAATTTTTAATTTTTTTTTGGTTTTTTTTATACAAAATTTTCAAATATGATGACTTTATTGTACTTTTTGTTTTGCATAGTTTATGTTGCTGTGATATAAGTGTCCTATATATAAAACCCTAGTTGGGTCGTGTACAGCAAAATTATTCAAAAGAAGGGCCAAATGTATTGAGAATTTAGCCGAAATAATAGCAACAAATTAATATTTTTCAATTTGAAAGCATCAGCCCCCTGGGTTTAAAAATTTCAAAAATTGGTTGGATAATTTTGCAAGAGCTCTTCTATAGACCTGTTCTTTCAAAACGGGAATACATTTCCGGTTGTTTTGATTGTTCAAAACTTCCCGTTTATTAGAGCGAAACATATCAAAACATAGCAAAAATGACATATTTTTCAATTTGAAAGCAAAGCCCTGGGTGGTAAAATTTTGCAGAAAATTTTGAAATTGGAAGACTCTTTTATAGACCTTTCTTTCCAAACGGAATCATTTCGGTTGTTTTTGATGTCAATTCGGTTTTCGCTGGTTTTTCTTGTCACCTATCATTTTGGTCATTTTAGACATCCAGAGTTAAAATTTTGAATGTCCATAAGCCAGATTTTTTGTTCCAAATTAACGTAGGACAAGATGAATGGTAAAAGAATGCCTCATTTTCACTATTTTTCAGTCAAATCGAAGGTGACACCTTTAGTGTTGTAGTTACACAGTTTAGTTACAAACTGCATTTTATCTACAATTTGAAGTTATCAGAAACTTACCCGCAAAGACGAAACTGGACGAACTCGAGAAATTTTTTATTCACGAGCGCTTCACAATTCTAGAAACCAACCTTGTAAATGTTTTTACAACGGAAAAATTTTGAAAGTTTACATAATCACACTACATAAGCCTGACCTCAACAAACAAGTTTATCACACAAAACAAAACTTGATTTGTAGTTGTCAAGTTAAAAAAATTTTAGCTATCACTTGAAAACGGGCTGTTAATTTGGCAAAATTTTCTGAAAGCCCGTTTTAGCCAAATACTTTTGTTTTCTCTTTTTTTGTGTCAACTTTCGTTCTGAAAAATATTTCTGTTTTCACTCATTCCCTGAAGATGAATAATAAATTCGAAACGTTGTAAAAATACTATTATATTAAATATGCAAAAACAAAATATATTTCTGAAACGTTCGGCCCATAATATAAGCTTCTTAAAGCTGCGTGTTCACTGCAAGAACAGTTTTTCGCATATTCCGGAAAAAAACAGAAAATCGGTCTCTGGCAGTGTCCGTTACTAGATGGAGTTAATGTGCCACTTCCGAGCTATCTAACCGTTTTATCGGACCCATTTAAAAAAACAGACCCTACTCACAAAACCCAATTATTTATTTAATTTATAAAACGCACCGGACAAAAGCGTTCTTGCGGAGGTAAATTCTCTAGCTTCTTTTCTTAGTTCGACATAAGCATTCACAATAAATTCAGTTAGTCCAGCTGGTACTAGTGGTTGCTTTGCACGACAAAGATCCAAAAATCTTCTCATTAATGGAATCTGGAGAACTTCATGGGCAATGGCAGGATGTTCACGGTATTGATGAACGTGAGTAACATGCTGTGCTAATCGTAAATCATGCTCTCGTTCCGGGATATCTGAAAATGGCGAATTAATGCGCTGGTTAAAACTAGCCGAGTTCAAAATAGACAAATATCTGAACACGTATTTTATTCATTTTTACGTAAATTCGAACACTTCGCATACAATACAGATGGAACAGATTCCTCGACATGGCATAAGAGAAATATCGATATAATATACTGCTTAGGTCTGTTTTTTTTAGATGCCTTTACCGGTTGAGAATGATATTTACCGGTGAACTGTGAAAAACGAAAAAAAAATTAGTGTTTGAATTTTGGTCAGGCACACGATGCAAAAAACCGTTTGATGATACCATGTCTGAGCTTCGACTTCGTCAAAATATTTCTTTGCGTCCTTTAAAAAACAGCTCCCTTAAATTTTTTAGAATTTTTCAAAAATAAATTTTTATGAAATGGAATGTAAAACTATTGGCGATATCTGCTATCACTGCACCTCCAGGGGTGGGGTCCATAAAATAAGCTACTTTAGTATTGTGCGGATGTCATCGTTAATTTTGATACTTAATTTCGACAGTAAAACTATGCGGCGGATATGGATATCCATTTACAGTTTCTTTTTAATTTATTTCAAACATCTTATTCGTTCTGCAAGTTTATCTTTTAATTGTATTTGGGTTGCGAAGCACAATTATATATAATTATTTGCTATTCAAAAATAAAAAATTTTTACAACATGTTTCGAATTTTTATTCATCGTCAGGCTTTTAATGAGCGAGAACAGAAAATAATTTTAGTCGAAAAAGTTGACACAAAAACAGTAATTTGGCAAAACGGGCTCTCAGAAATTTTGCCAAATTTTTCGACTAAAATTATTTTCTGTTCTCGCTCATTACCTGAAGATGAATAAAAATTCGAAAAATGTTGTAAAAAGATTCTATTTTTAACTAGCAAATAATTATTTATCTTTTAAGGTAACTTTTTTTACGGGAACCCATATATTGTCAGTATAATAACTCGAAGGCCATTCGAGATATCGAGAAACGGTTTTTTTTATCATGTATACAAGTAAATTTGTGATATGGAAAACTTTCTGTTTTTTTCCAAGTCAACCGGTTCACCGGTAATTGACTTTTAAACCGAAAGTTCAGGAGTTCGAATCTCAATAGGCAAAATTTTTTTCGCCTATTTTCATCGAAATGTATTTCTACTTGATAATAATCGGTCTCTATATGGCAACGGATTATCAGAAGTGTGAAAATAACAAAATTTTCGTACGGCATATTTTAGAAAAAAAGTATTTTTTGAAAGTTCCCATGTTTAGCCTCAGAAAAACCGGTAATTTCAAAGCTCTGTTCTGACCGGTGAACTGGTCGACATGGAAACAAACAAAAAGTTTTCCATATCATAAATTTACTTGTGTACATGATACAAAAAACCTTTTGTAGATATCTATTATGGCCTTCGAGTTATTATGCTGACAAGGGTGGGTTCCCCTAAAAAAAAAGTTAACCTTAACGGTTATTTTTTTTAGGTGGCGCCACCCTTCTCATGTGACGATTACGCAGAAAACCATAACGGCGATATCGAGAAACGGTTTTTGCATTATTCTGCCAACTAAAAAAAGGCTCAATGGAAGATTTTATTAAGTTGATTGACATCCGTTCACGGAATAAAACTCTGAACTTTAATTTTTGGCTAGGCTTCGAATTCTCGATGGCCCATGATTTTTTTTTTTCAAATCAGTCGGAGAGTGTATTTTTATGTTTGTTCTTCTTATACCACGATTGTCTACACATTTACTGCTTGAAACTTATATTTTGATTGATTTCCTGGAAGAAAAAAAACGAAGTTTGCGATTCTTTTTCTTCAATTTTATCTTTGAAAATAAACCTATATAATAAATCTCCGGTTACCGGGGACCGGGTAGTCCGAGAAAATTTCTCCATTTGAGATTTTTTAGTTGGCAGTCTGATGCCAAAAGACGTTTTTCCTGAATATCGGCCTTATGGTTTTCCCGTAGATCGTCATGAGAAGGGGTGGCCCACAAAAAAAAAATTACCTTAAGGTAGTTTTTTTTTTAAAGGAGGCCACCCTTCTCATGACGATTACGGAGACATAGCAAAACGATATCGAGAAATGTTTTTTTGCATTCAATTGGCCAACTAAAAAAGGCTCAATGGAGAAATTTTTTCCTTTTTTATCGGAAAACGTTACCGGTAACCAGATTCTATTTATAGCATTTCGGGTATAAATTTTGAGAAAAAATTCAATTCTCGTTTTTTTTCTTCCGGTGTTCATCACAAGATTATAGTTCAAGCAGTTAAATTGTGTTAGATAATCGTGATATTAAGAACGAAAAAGCCTAGAAAATTAGACTTCCGGGCTGATTTTAAGATAAAAAAATCTGGGGCCCACCGAAGATTCGAAGCCGTACCAAAAAATTACTTTCCGGTTTATATCGGTGAACCAGATTGTCAAATCAACTTTACATAATTTCTTACATTAAGCGTTTTTTTAGTTGGCACGTTGGATGGCAAAAAAAACATTTCTCGATACTCAGATATGGTTCCCGTGATAGTCATGAGAAGGTGGACTCCTTTAAAAAAAAACTAACCTAATGTAATCCCTCCATTTATCAATGTGAAAATTTCATTTTAGTAGTTTTTTTAGGTGCGACAGATTTTGACTGCGTCACCACAAAATGAACCGTATGAGATATCACAAGATGGTTTTGTGCTTTCATCTGAAAACTAAAAAAGCTTCGGCCAAGATTTTCAAATACCCACATATTTTTCATAATGACAAATTTAAATCTTCGATTTGGAGGAGTCAGTATTTTCTCCCCGAAAAAAACCGGAAGTTCTTGTATGCCAAATATTTAAATTATTGATATAGAAGAATTTCTCCATTGAAATTTGAACGATATAACTGTTTTGCAGGTTACTTGTTTGTAATAATAAACTGTATTATTTAGGAGAAATCGCAAATAACGGTTCAAACCGAGAATTACCGGTAGAGCAAAAAAAATCAAACATTTTGGCCTAAGGTACTTTTTTTTAGAACACCCCAAACAGTTTGTCCGCGATCATTTGAGAACGGAGACAAAGATTTCGCAAACCATTTTTGGACATCCAAACAGGGACAATTAAGAAAACTTCGCAAGACCAAAATTTTTGATTTTTGACGGGATGTCGGTTTACCGGTACATGTGACGGTGAAAAGGTCTCAAAAAGCGATTTCTGAACACAGCCACATCATATCGAGCTAGCTTTTTTTCCAGTTTGTGGACCCCTTTTTTTGTGCGGAAATTTTGGGCAACATTTCATTTGTTCATGTGACACCGCTAACAAGGGTCCAATAGCGTTTTTCATGTCATCTTTTACATCAAGGGGACCTGCGAAGGCTGGAATATTTACTTCACATGGGTAGTTTATTGAGAACAAATGTGGGTTTGGCAATTATTTTTGTATTACCGCTTCAAGGCGTCTAACTGCCGCTAACTTCTTATTTTCAAGAAAAAAATGAAAAATAGTTTTTTCTAAAAAAAAGTATGCAAATTGCCTGGGATTTCGAACCCCAACAACTTAGAATCAGAGGCTCGAAAACAGTAACCATATACAACCAAGAGAGAATATCAACTGGTTGAAATTTCCCGATATATTTTACAGATCGGCTCTATTTCACCGGCTGTATATGACAAAAATATTCTTTTGCCAAAAAATTCTCTGACGACCAGTTGTAATTCATGCCAAAAATTGGACTTCGAAGGAATGTTGCGGTGTTTCCAGAATTCGTCTTTTGTAGACCTTTACCGGTTCAATTACCGGTAACCGGACATCCGTCAAATAAATTTTTGTCTTGACAGTTTTAATTTTGTGATTGGGATTGCAAAAAATCCGTTTGCGGAATATCTGTTTCCGTTCTCAAATGATCGCGACAAAAACGGTTTGGAGGTGTTCTAAAAAAAAGGTTAACCTAAGCTTTTTTAGTTTCCAGAGTGAATGCAAAAAAAACGTTTTGTGATATCTTCTACGTTCGTCTGTGTTTGACAGTTCAAATCCAAAAATCGAATAATGGAAAAAAAACTAACCTTGTAACAACCATAAAAGATCGAATCTTGAAAGAAGGGCTGGTGGCAGGTTAACATTTTGTTCTAACGTTTTTCTTATATTATATTTTCCAAAAGCAGGATTGGCGGCAGCAAGGATAGATACTCGTGCATTTAATGTCGTCATAATACCAGCTTTTGCGATGGAGATAGTCTAAAATATTTTTTAGGGAAATTATTAAAAGGTTTTGAAGTTCAAATAATATTTTTGAGATCAAAATTAACTAAAGCTCTGTTTTGGGATAATACTAATTTTTCAATGATAAAACATTACATGAGGTGGGCAATGTTAAAAAAGGCGGGTAGCTTGCAACGGCTGATTATGGACAACGGCCCAAAAAAACGACGGGACAACGGCCTAACAAATTGTACAGCGGACGATTTTGTACAACGGCCTGATGTACAACGGCTTGTCTGTACCGTAATCGGCCGTTCTACGGTACCCCCAAAAAAGCTACCTTAGTATTAACAAATAAATGATGCTTTATTTTTTACTGTGCAAAATAAGAAAAACAAATCTTATTTGGACTCAGGCATTATTATTGCAGCGGGAAATTAATAAATTTCAAATAATGGGTAATCAAAAAATCGGAATTAAAATTAAAAAAAAAATAATCGAGAATAAAAGTTAAAAAAATATAGGAATTTTTAAATCTCAATAACTTTCCACCTTTGGCCGTTGTATGCTACCCCCCCCCCTAAAACGTTTTTTATGATCAAAAGAAAATTATGTTCGGAAATAGAAGCATTTTTTCTAAAAAAATATTCACGAATTTTTGTTTATGAAAATATTATTTTTTTTAAGAATGGCCAGTGTCCTGAAAAAAGTAATTTGTATCGGCTCACAAAGAAACTTAGCGGAGGGAATAAGAGTTTTAACAACTCATCTCTGACCAATAAAAAGGCTGGAAAATCGTGCACAGAATCGTTTTTACCCCGGATCCATAAACCACCCAAAAATGTACCTGTTGTTCCATCACTTCGTGAATTGCAACTCTATCTTGCTCCGCCATTTTATCAAACTCATCAATACAGCAAATACCTCTATCTGCCAAAACAAGGGCTCCTCCTTCAAGTACAAACTCGTCCGTAATTGGATCTTTTTGTACTGAGGCGGTTAGACCGACACCAGAGGAACCGCGACCGGTTGTGTATTGACATCGAGGGGCTAGACGATCGATAAAACCGAGAAGCTGGGATTTGGCTACACCGGGGTCTCCCATAAGGCAGATATTTAAACTCCCTCGAATTTTCATACCGGATTCTGAAAAACATATTTTAAAAATTTTCAAAACAGAGGTGTGGTTTTTTTACGTACCTCATATTTCTCGGTGAGATTGTTAGGAAAATACGGTATTTTTATATTTCGCGTCATAATTTGAAACTACGTGAAACTATAAAGCCGATTTTCCAATTTGTTTTTTACCGGACATTTATCAAAAATTATCGGTTTTTCCCCTAAGCATCGAAAATTCTGAGTCAAACATCGAAAAAAACGGCTCAGCACTGACAAGTTGCTTGAGAACTTATATTACGAGCCACAATTTCAATATCATATGTGCTAGAACTATCCAACAGACCATTTGAAGGCTGTAAAAACAGAACAGTCATGTTATTGAAATACATTTCTATACAAATTTTCGATTATGTTTAAACATACAATTTTAATTAAAAAATATTTAAATGCTAAATTGACTGGGATTTAGCTTTGATTTTTTTTGAAAATGTCAAAAAAAAATTGGACAGAAATTTATTTGCGTTTTATGCAATATTTATATTAACAAAAAAAACGGTGCGTAAGATACCATCACCTTTTATGTTCGAAAAACTTGAATATAAATATTGACTCACCAGTATTTTTGTTAGTTCCACCAACCAAAAGAAGCAACAGAGCCTTTTT
>SCLH01000502.1:554-20039 GCA_004367855.1 Oikopleura vanhoeffeni
CGTTTTGGAGCCTTATTTCTGTTATTTTATAACTTTCTAGAACAAAAATGTTATTATTTTCTATTTGAAAAACTATTGTTTCAGTACGAATTTTATCGTATTCAGGTAAAATATTTATTTTCTTTATATAATCTCTGTCTTCCGTACGTTTAAGCTGCACTGAAGAAGACGAAAGTCGAAAATTATGCAATAAAACAAATGAATTTATTTTTTCATAAAAAAAAATTTATATCATATAATATGATTATGAGTTATTTTTGGGCGAAACAACAACTCATGTGACCCTCAACCAATATATTGAAAATTGATACTGTTTTCTTTTGAACACCTTGTAAAATCGGAGACAAATCAGCAATTCGAAAGGGCTTTATAAATTACATGACAAATGTTTCCAAATAAGTAGAAGACTGTTTTGTCTGCCTACTCTTTACGTTCGATTTAACACAAAAAAGCAGGTAAATTGACCTTCAAGAAAATTTTCGGCTTGTTTTTAAGTGTTTCATTTTTGTTCTCCATCAAAAAAAGTTTAATANTTAAACGTAGGTTAGACAGAGATTATATAAAGAAAATAAATAGTTAACCTGAATACGATAAAATTTAGATAAAATTCGATAAAATTAAACGTTTTGGAGCCTTATTTCTGTTATTTTATAACTTTCTAGAACAAAAATGTTATTATTTTCTATTTGAAAAACTACTGTTTTAGTACGAATTTTATCGTATTCAGGTAAACTATTCATTTTCTTTATATAATCTCTGTCTAACCTACGTTTAAGGGGGTTGTGGGTGTAAATTAAACAAGCGTTGAAGAATTTTTTTGTTTTATTCTTGAATTCAGCTGAAAGAAAACAATTCCGAAAATACAATATTTTAACCAATCAGATTGGGTCATTTTCATTTCGTCTTGCGTAGGCGTGTATGTTACACTCAAAAAAAGACATCAGAACAACACACCTTCTGCTGGGAAATAATTTTAAATGAACTTATTTCACTTATAAAAACCAACAGAGAATAGCTTTTTCAACGAGGTTCTGGTAAACTGAAGTCACAATTCATAGGTTTTATTAATACTTTGTTTTAAACAAAATTGACCGAGCTTAATCAGATTTAAAGAATAATTCTGAATTTCATTTTTACCGCCTAAAAACCAAAAGAGATTTAATTTTTCTTTCCTGGTAATTATTTGAAGACGTCGTACTTTTCCGAAACATTTTTGTTTTATTCAATTTAAAGCAAAATTGACCGAGATTTAACAAATTTTGTGTGAATTGAAAACATATTACTACCAGTTTTTCGATGCCGCACCGGTGAGCCATACTTCACCAGAATTAAAAAAATTTACTTGCAGTTGACAGAGAAGGTTTTAGTCTTTACCCTCTCTGACCCTTCCAGTCCAGCTGGAGGAGAGGGCTATTTCCCCCAGCAATTCCAACATTCTACACCCACAACCCCCTTAAGCTGCACTGAAGAAGACGAAAGTCGAAAATTATGCAATAAAACAAATAAAAAAAAATTTTATAAAAAAATTTATATCATATAATATGAAATCGCAAAAAATC
This sequence comes from Oikopleura vanhoeffeni, assembly GCA_004367855.1. NCBI lineage: Eukaryota > Metazoa > Chordata > Appendicularia > Copelata > Oikopleuridae > Oikopleura > Oikopleura vanhoeffeni. Next base: position 2,114 of record SCLH01000502.1, read on the forward strand.
ACATTTTGATGGTATATTGAGAAGATTATTTAAACCCAGTAAAAGTTTTTCATCAAGAGCCCATATCCGCGGATATCCGTATCTGTCAAAATGCACCGAGGCCCTTAATGCCAAAGCTTAAAACGATTTCTCCCAAAAAGTCCTCAAACTATGTCGAACAGCTGTAAATAAAATACTGAAGCAATTTTAAGACTTTTTTACATTATAGCATATGTTGCATAGCCCAAATAAAAATATGTGGCCATATATATAAGCATAAAATAATGTTTGGATTATGTCATACATCAAACCTTATTACTTGATAAATAAGGTCACCTGATGGTTTTGGTTAATTTTTTCGGCGTAATTTGAGTACATTTTGAAGAAAAAAAGTACCATTATGCAAATAGTTACAGCGGGGTGCGGCGTATACTTATTATACGCGTATAGTTAGATTCCACGCAAAAACCTACGTAAGCCTCCGCAAAAACCTACGCATCTGAAAAATAAATTTATTCGTTCCTGGCGTGCGGCGTATTGTTACAGGCAAAAGGGCTTTTTTTCAAACGTTCCTAGGCAAAAGATAGGCGTTTTAAACCAGATTTTCAGACCAAGATTCTCTGGTCGGCGCGACAATGAAAAATACACTTTTTTAAAAACATGTTCAGATTGACCAATGAAGTGTCGGTATTTCAAGGAGTTGAAAAACATGTTTTCAAGTCTCGCAGACAATGTCGGCTAGCTTGAAAATGGGCCAATAGTTATTCAGATAAAAATATTTAGTTTTTCTGGTTTTCTGANCATTGTGACAAACAAATTATTGTGACAAACAGATTAAACATATAATTTTTACCTCACTCAAATTGCGTAGGTTGATGAGACTTGATAATTATTTTTAAAGAAAAAAAATACAATTTTAAATTTTATTCGAAACAAATTGAAGAAAATATTATAAAGTGAATATTGAATTAATTTTAAAGATTGAGAGTCATATTTGCCAATTCTTCTTCTGTAGTGATAACAGGAGAAATATTTGAAGTAAAAGCGGCGGATGATATGTTCAAAATTCTTGAAATATTTCCGATTTTGTAAGCTATAGAGATTGTAGAGCTGAGCTGTTTTTCGTTGGGCGAATCGTAGAAATTATCGAGGATGTCTTTCAGCAAATTTTCGCGATCTAAAGCTCTTTTTTTTGTTTGTTCATCTGATCGTTGACGATTTTTTCTTCGTGCATTTGAATGAAGTGAACTTTAAACTCCTTAATAATCCGGCAAGTGCGATTAAAGGACAAATAGCCTGAGCCTGATAGATCTTTTAGTTGCCTATACAGGCTCTCTAAGCAGTTCGTACTGGTTGTCATATAACCTTCCATCAAAATGGAATTATAAAAGTCAAAATTTCCCGGATTTAAAGGTGAACCAGGAGAAAAGTAGTATTTGATTAAATAATTTTTAAATTCCAAAAAACCTGCTCGGTAAATATCATCAATTAAAAAATCACAGCCGTTAAGAATTTGGTTTGTATTCCTATCGCGGCAATTTTGATTCACTGTATTCGGTACAGGATATAGGGAATTCCAAATGGGATCCAATTATACTTTTTTTCTAGAAAACCGGATGAATAATTATATTCTGGCGTAAGCCATTTTTAACGTTCCACACCCATTAAAATCTATTATTCTTCTTTTGAGAGATTCGCTCCAAAACTTAACCAGCGTATAAATTTTGTCAGAAATATTTGTTGGTGCAACCACTTGATGGCGCTGTCATGTGGCTCTGTTTTGACCCGTTTCCGTTTTAAACTTAGCTGCATATTCCAAGAATTTTAATTATGATTTTTATTGCTCGAATTTCTTAGTATCTCAATTCAGATAATCTAATAATAAAATGTAAAATAGTATTTTTCTAAGTAAATAAGTATCAATTATACCTGAGCGAGGTAACTATCATTTGTTTAAGGGGGTAGCAGCGATGTGGCAGACTGGCGTCAATTTAACTTACGAAAATAATCAGTTGGTTTATTTTTTTGTGCTTATTATCGTTAGCTGAACCACAATAAATGTGTATCAGCTCATTATAATCATTTTTTATCTATTTAAGGAACGATTTGAGTTCAAACTTTTATTNTGCATCTCGCGGCCCGACATTTGATCACGGACAAAATCGTCCAATTTTGGTTGGTCACTTTTTGGCACCTGGTTTCTGCAATATTCGGAGTGTTCATGAAAGCCAGAATCAGCGACAGTCTCCCAATCTTCGCCAGTTTGATCATTCAATTTGACCTCATCAGACAGATAGTACCGAACTCTGCCGTTTATTTTTCGCTTATACGTCATATCGAGTTTTTTTGGCTTGACTCTCATTTCTGCTCGACAATTTGCCCGTTTATTATTCCGGTACATACAGTATAATTGGAGATCATCTTTGTTCACGGCATTTTTATGATATTGGTAATTTTTACCTTCTTCTTCAGTATATAAAATAACGGTATCATTACGTTGACCGTGACCCGTATACAAAAATTTTGGATTAAGGCGAGTACCCTCAAATTTTGAGCTCCCATTTTCATTAATGTGTTGGAGAAAAGGAACATATTTATGAAATTCCATTTGATGAATATTCTCTGATTTTAGTTCATTATAAAGGCAAAAAACAGCTCTTTTTGCGGACAAAATAACCATGTGCAATAATCCAAAATATGTTTTTTCGGTGTGAGACTAGAGATATATGTGTACGTCACAAACGCTGTTCTGTCCCCGTTTCCGTTTTAAACTTTAGCTTTTGCATATTCAAAATTTAAATTATGAGTTTATTGCTCGAATCTTAGTATCTCAATTCAGAATAACTAATAATAAAATGTAAAATACTATTTATCTAAGTAAATAAGCTATCAATTATACCTGAGCGAGGTAAATATCATTTGTTTAATCTCGTTGTGTCACAATACATTTGTTTGTGAATCTATTGTATATAAATTCAAGCTCCAGATCATTTATGAACATATAGTAGAATTCCTGAAGTAGATCCGTATTTGGCACTGAACTTGCATAGGTAATTAAAAGTTGCAATAGTATTGTTGATTCTGTTTGCTTTTGAATTTTCAAGCAGCTTATGAATGCAGTTTATAATCATAGCTAATTATTCTATGACTGAAGATTTTTTGATTTTTTATTTTGCAAATAGTGTATATATTCTTGGTTGTACTAGAGGAGCAATACCGCCGAAAGTTCTTGGCGGGGTTACGCACTTTCGGCGACATAAGGATAGAAATGAAGGTTCGATAACAATAAAAAGGCGTAGGCGTTCAAATAACTTGAAAACTTTTCTAATGTTATAAGGAGCAGCTCCGCTATAACATTAGAAAGCTCGTTCAATGTCATTAGGAGCTCTAAAATCATGTTCGAATTGAAGTTATCAACCTAAGATGCGCGCATAAACTAAATTACTAGAACAGAGTATCGGATAAATTTATCCAATATTGAAAACAATGACCGTCATTCATGACTCACTCAAAGTCATTTCTAAAAATCTCAAATTTCTGTGGGCGTCTTCGGTGATACAGGGGGATTTTTCCCACAAAGAATTCGGTAGATATTGGCACTTTCGTGCGTAATGCGGAACAAGAAATAAATTTAGCTAAAAATCGGTGATATTGCGAAGGTTAACATCTAGGCTGATTTCAGGCACATGTCGCGATATTGCCCCTTCCCCTGTATACACTATTGCGTAAAGGCGTTAATTCTTCAGCGAAATGTTCTGCAAGGATTTTCTATATTCTATATGACGATTCGAAATAAGAAATTCAAACAAACTCAAAAATGGGTACGATGTTTTTTAACCTATCTTGTAGAGCAATATTTTTTCCTGGTTCATTTTAAGGACCGTAGGGATTTTTTTTTTATAGACAAAATTTTCAACACAAACATGATTTAAGGTCAATTTTTCGTGATTTTTACAGGTAAATGGATCCAGTTCTAGCGAAGCCGTATGAAGTGCTAGGAGAAGCTGATTTTTTGGCCAAGTGAAAAATTACAAGGCGTTTTCGGCTACCCGTTTTTTTAAATTGAGGGTCGGCGACCAATTTTGTGACCTTCGAAATGACCGGTCAAAGTTCAAGGTCAATCTCAAGTTCATCATATGGACTTGTAAGTACCCCAAAAGAATCGGATAGGGTCGACTTTCTAAGTAAAACGTATTAGGAAACTATGGTCCAATTAATGTATCTGAGAGGTCGCTAGAGAGCAAAAATGGTCCAACACCAAGGTCAACCTCAAGTTCAATTCGTATAGACTTGTAATACTACCTCGCCCAAAAGAATCGTAAGGGTCGACTTCGATGAACGTAATAGCAACTATGGGTCAGTAATCGTACTGAAGTCGCTAGAGAGCAAAAACTTTTTTGCTCTCTAGTTTTGCTCTCTAGCGACTTTCAGTACATTATTGAACCATATTGCTATAGAGTTCATCAGAAGTCGACCCTTCGATTCTTTGGGGGTACTTACAAGTCCTATACGATGAACTTGAGGTTGACCTTGAGTGTTGACCAGTTTTTGCTCTCTAGCGACCTCTCAGTATATTATTGACCCATAGTTCCTAATACGTCAATTAGAAAGTCGACCCTTGCCGAATTCTTTGGGCGGTACTTACAAGTCCATACGATGAACTTGAGATTGACCTGAACTTTGACCAGTCATTGAGGTCACAATCTGGTCGCCGACCTCAATTAAAAAACGGGTAGCCGAAAAACGCTTTATTTGCAACTGGCCAAAAAATCGAGCTTCTAGCACTTCTACGGCCCTTCGCTAGAACTGGATCACATTTACCTGTAAATCACGAAAAATGACCTTAAATTATGATTTTTTTTTAAAATTTTTCATAAAAAAAAAAATCTGGGTCTAAAAATACCAGAAAAAAATCTCTACAAAGATAGGTTAAAAACACTCGATACCCATTTTTTGAGTTTTGAATTTTATTTCAAATCGTCCTATATCAATAGCTATTCTATCAATATATGCTAATATTGCGCAACGTTGCTGAAATGCCAACCGACGCGTCCTAACTGTACGTCAAAATCATAGTCAACCAATCAAGTCACACGATTCTTCAAAATAGATGACATGTGTTGATTCATGATTAGTCACTATCTTTCTGACGTCACAGGTTAGGACGGTTAGGCGGTTAACAGTTAGGCCGGTTAAGCAACGCGCAAGCATAATGCTTGATATGATCTTCATGAGATAGGCAAATGAGATTACATGGCCCCTAAGGACAGATCATGACTATTTGTAATGTACAACACAACGCGGGGAAACCAATTCATCTACATCAAAACCCTGGACTTCTCAAAAATATGCCATTTCATTGATTCCAGATTGGGCTGATCTAACGCAATGTAGTACTCCAGATCGCACGCATTCCGCATTTTTAAATAGTCCAGATCTGTCGGTTAACGGCCCTTAATCCATATTATATGCCCATATAGTAGTTATCAGGCTATAATGTAAAGGCCTATATGATATATAAGGACATGAACAGAATTTTTATTTTAATGAATAGAGACTTCTATTTGATCATATTTACATTATCGAATTTGAGTATGATTAATTTTCTGCCATTCTGTCAAAGAATAGCATACCACTCGAATTAAAAGAATTTTAGTTGAATCCAAAATAATCATACATGTATGTTACGGGATTAGTTATTGGCCTCAACAAGGCTCCACCTATTTTTTTATATATTAGGTTCATTTAGGTTTTCAAGATAGCTGTAAACGGATTCGTTACCGTTGTTCTATCTATTATGTTTCTTTATCTGAGGTTCTTTGAGTCAAATAAGGGTCTTCGACCTTCTTGAGTTGTCAGCACATTCGTATATATAATAATATATTCAATTAATTTATATATAATATATATATTTATTAATAATATATCTCCCAAGAACAAATGATTCCAAATCTTATTTTTTGACACTTAATGTCCGGAAAACATGAGAAATTTCGTGACTTTCCCTTTTTTTAACGTTATTTCGGTTTATTTGCGAATCACAATTCGCGATGCTCTCGAGCACACATAATTGTTCCGTTTGAAAAATGAAAATTAGAAAGACACAATAAATATATTACGGCCATGATTAGGAAGCTCATGTTGCATTACCCAACGCATTGAAGCGTCAAAAATGAGTGAAAAACAGGCCAAAATTAAGTTGAATTCTAACTTAAGGGGGTATGCGACTCCCTGATCTTGACATTTTCCGGTGAAATATACTGAACCTAAAGTTCATGGAGAAAAACCGAAAATGCCTAATTTGTAGATCATCTCCTTAACTGCCGAAAACATACATCTACAAATTATTTTTGACTCACTCAGACACACCAATGTACAGTATCGTAAAAGGTGACAACTTTCAAAATTTCAAAATCTTATTCTCTCCACAGGCGGTACTACGTCTCAAGTTGAGCTCTAAATTTGTTCCATCAGATCACGTAACGGTTAGTACTATAGTGATATTATAATTTAATCGAGAAGCTGTTTCGATCCCGCAACTGAAACCAATTCTTTGAACGCCAAATACCGCTCGTCTTTTAATAAATTAGCAGACGTCAAAATCTATCTCCTCCCGAGATTATGTTTTGCCACAAAATAGCTTCAAACTTTTATCAAGTATTCCCAGATAAATTTCTTTAAAAGACAATGAGAGTTTTTTTTGCATAATTTCGAGCTAGAACTCGAAAATAATGATTTTTTTTTCGCATTTTCCGAAAAAATTCCCGAAAATCAGGCCAAAGTGCTTCAAGTTTTATAAGTATATAGTGGCTCAAAACAGCATTAGCCATGGAAACCTACTTGAAAAAAGTTGGCTCTCGTACGTACAAGTCGATACCTTTTGAAGTTTTAGTGGGTCAAATTGAGCAAACACGTTATTTTTTAACTTCATCTTTAGAAAATACTGAAAAAAAAAATTGAAATGCAAAAAATTTCGATTTTTTTGATGATTTGGGTTCTTAGTACACTTTATTTATCACCCCGTATCAATTTGGAGCATTTATGCTCTAAGCATTTATCAATCAGAGTCAATAATACCCCCCTTTAATCGCCGGTCCCTAAATTGACATCATCCTCGATAAAAATATAGCGAAACACGGCTTCAAGCATCATTCAGATAAGCCAGTGTAGAATCTAGCCTTCCAAGCTTGCGAAAAAAATTGAGCCAAAACCTTTGTATGACCACACTCTTTTCACACATAGGGCAACCAGTACCACCTAAGTCACAAACGAAAATCCGATCTCCTCCCAGGTTATTTGAAATAAAAAAATTTTTAACATAACCTGTATAATGAGTATAGCAAAACTTTGTAGGCTGAGCTTTGTCAATAAGCTGCGATATTTAACTAGAATACTAAAAAACCGGTCCAAAATACCGGTTTGGACTTTTTTTCAAAATCGGAAATTTACTCTCCTCCCTGTTAATTAAAATTTACTTACAATTTCCGCAAAAGCTAGCTCTAAACAAACAGAAACTTTGTAGATGGGTTTTGTCAAATTTCGGCTCCAAACAAAATAATATGAATTTTTCAGGTCACGTGAAATGTCAAAAAATGTGCTTCGTTTTTTGAAGTAGTATCTAAAAGAAAGCTAGGGAACACTGAAGAAATGAGTTGTACGCTAAGCCTAAATTTTGAAGTTTTAGGGGGTCAAATTAAAACAAACGTTATTGTTTCAACTTTAAATTTGTTAAAAAATACCCGAAAATATTAAACATAACAAACCAAAAATTTCAATCTTTTTTGTTTTTATTTGGGTCGTTTTGTGCTTTTAAAACATCAACGATGTGATTTGGTGCAGTTTTTATGGCATGATAGACTGCAGAAAAATGTAGGAACCGGCATACCCTTAAGAGCCAAAACGTACCCTTGTGAGCATAGAGCCACAATTGTTGGCTCAACGCATCACCTAAAGATCATTCAAAAAAAGGCAAAATTGGATCGTCGAATCTTTCTCTAAACGCTTATAGAAGTATTTTGATTCGGTCCAAAAAATCAGATTAAAATTTTTTTCGAATGTTAGGGTTCCAATATTACGGGGTGTTGATTTTAGGATGTTTCGCCTATTTTTCACTTCCTGAAAAAATTAATTTCGAAACTAGACATTAAATACAAATGTGAGAATCAGCCAGTTTTAGAAAAGTTGATTTGTGCATTCATAACAGTTGAAATAAAAATTTATGTGGTTTCTATGACGAGATATTTTCTTTCCGGAAGTGAAATTTTCTAAATTTCAACTCAAAGTAGCCATGAAGAAATTTATTTATTGCAAAAGGAAGAAGCAATCAAAAAATTTTTCCAAAAATCGGTTGTACTCCAATACCATATTAACTTGGAAATGATATAAAAGAAGGGTTATAAATAATAAACCGCTTTTTTATATCATTATAACTTTATAATCTGCTTTATAATAAAAATATAAAATTTTTTAAACAAAAAATCATGATTTTCCAATCAAAAATTTTGACTATTATAATTACTTTTTTAATTTATTGAGATATAAATACAGTCGGACCCAAAACTTTGACGTAGGCCAGATACTTGTGATCTGTGCCGCAGGAAAATGTTATTTGTAAGGCAACTGGTTACCGCGGGGGGTGCGGACGTAATGGCTAATAACCCTGTCTTCGTCACTTATTTTCCAAAGAACTACAAGATAAAATTCCGAGACATATAATGTCGGATCAAAATATTACCGTTCTCAACCTCCCTTAATGCAGAAAAATAAAATTCCAGACTCCTTAACAGCTTCTCGTAAATAATCATCTCTAACGCGTTAGAGCCCGCCACAAATTGTGGCGCTAGGTGCTTTTGCGCGAATCTTTTTTATATGCTCATCAAGGGAAGAGCTCATTAACGAAAGAGCAAAATGAAATATCTATTTAAGTAATGGTTAACGTTAATCGTAAAGAGTTAACTCAACATTCAAAAATTTTTTATTGATTGGTTATTAACTGATTAAGAAATCGTCATCATAAAGACACGCATTAATTTTAGAAGAAAATCACTAAAAAAAATATGCGTATGCCGCGTTCAAACAGTGTCATGAATAATTTTATACATACGCGTGAAGTAGTTTTCGTAGTGACGATATTATTTTTTTTTTTATGCGCTGGTTTTTTTAAGGATTAAATTCTTTCACGGAAATAGCCTTGAGTGCTTTTTAACTAACATTTCATGAATTTCAAGTTTTCAGCAATTACAGCCGGATGTTTGGCAATCAATTTGATGAAAAATTTCAATCCAGTTTGCGATGTTGAGTCACTCGAATGAGATTTTTGGGAGTTAAGCTGTCCTAATTTTTGTTCGAAAATATCAAGCGCTGACGGCTTTCATTAAAACTTGCACAGATGCAGTATCTCAAATAATTAGAAATTTTTTTCCAAAGCGTTTAGAGGTGGTAACTTCTAAGGATGAAATACAGTGCCCCAAAAAATCAGTTCATGATAAATCTATATAATTTTTTGATAAACCTGTCACCCAAATCGAGTTTAATCAATGTTACATCAATTATTTATTCCAGGTACAAAATCTTTTATGCCAAAATCAACTCGTTATTGCGAATAACAAAATAAAATCTGGAGTCGTTTTTTTATTTGATGTAAGGAAGTTTGTGTTGATTACGTGGACTAACAATACCGACTCAAACCCAACGTTCTCGCCAAATAAATAATAATTACAGTTTTTCAAGAAATGTTTTGCTCAACGTAACGATTTCGCAGGGTCTGTTTGCAATAAAATCTCATAACTTGGTTGTCGTAAAGGATATTCGGATTTTCATATATATTAATTATTTCTCGTCTTTATCTGACAATTATAATTAAAACACACATACAGAGATAATTTTGAGTAAAATTATGAGGTTCGCGCGAAAAACTGTCAATACTACACAAGTAATGTATGTATGGCTGGATTTTTTAAATATTTGAAGAAATTTAATTCTGGAATGTTCAATTTTAAAATGTTGTGAGCTGAATCTTTAAAGTGCCCAATTTAAAATACTTGCAGTGCACGGTTTAAGTGCACGAAAATTTAGCAGTTCAAGCGCGGTTAAGTGCCCCAGAAAATCTAAAGCGATATATTTTTATTTTTCAATTTCTATAAAAGCTGTTTCTCCAGTAATTGTTTTTGCATTGTTATGCACTGGTAACTTTTTTTTTTTTTTTTTTTTTTTTTTGTTTTTTTTTTTTTTTTTTTTTTTTTTTTTTTTTTTTTTTTTTTTTTTTTTTTTTTTTTTTTTTTTTTTTTTTTTTTTTTTGTTGATTTTTCATCGGCTTTTCCATTTTTATTTTTCCGGGTTGTTGTATCTCTTTATTCTTTTTTTGTATTTTTTGGCTTGGTCGTTTGTTCTTTTTAGTATATTATTTGTATGGTTGCAGTCTTTTTTTCTTGCTTCATAATCATATTTCTTTTTTTTTGATTAAAATTACTATTTCAAATCTATATACCTTGGCCTATTTTCTTTTTGTCAGACGGAGTACGGATGTATTTCCTAATACAGATGTGAATGTACGATAACAATTCACATTCCAACACATTTTAAAATAAGCACAGATTTAATGTACCAGAACTGCCTTTGATTATGAGTACAAAAGGTGACAAATTAATTTTCAGTTCTATGTCGGTATTCTGGAAGATTTTGGGTTCAAAGGACACCTTAATACAGCGATAACATATAGATGAGGCCAGTGACAGATCGGTTACCTATTTGCAGGATACCAGCACCAAATCCAAATTTTTTGAAATAGTCACGAATCTGTCAATTAAGGGCCCTTAATCCAAGTACGGCAAGAGAGAGAAAAAATTTGGCTCAATCATTCCTTGATTCAGTTATTTAGATTTGCGCCGGTGGGTAATACAACCTTCCCACATTACAAATTTTGAATGAAATGTAGATGAAAATGAAATAAGGTTTTAAGGGGGTTGTTGGTGCAGAATTCGTTGCAGTTTTGCATCTCGTTCGTTTCTCTCTGATAATTCATTCTTACGAGTCCAGTAAAATTGTTTTTTTATTGCATTAATTAAAATGAAGTACGGTAAAAAAAGTGTTTTGATTGGTTAGAAAGCTTTTTGCGTGGGCGTTTGATTCTCATCTCATCCCAAGGCTCAAATTAATTACTAACAATGAATCTCTCTTTTTACGCGATAAACAAACAGAGATAAATTTTGTCATACGGAAATAACGAACAAAAAATATTAATACAATATTTCGTATGGTTTTCATACATTATGTTTTATTCCAATGTTCAAACAAAATTGACCACTTATTCCCGAATTTTAAAAGATTCTGAATTTAATTTGTAACCGTCTAAACAGACAAGAGAATAATTTTTCAAAGGAAATAAACGAAAAAATATAACAATATGTCCGTAGTTTCATAAATTTATGTTTTAATTCAATTTGAAACAAAATTGACCGACTGATCCGATTTTTGTGTGAATGGTGAGAACATATTTCTACCAGTTTTCACTGCGGTACGCGGTGACCATCCTCACCAGAATCCATAGAAAAAGTCATCTCCAGTGGATAGAGAAGTTTTAGTCCTCGATTTTTTTTCTCATTTAATATTATCTGCCCGTTATAACCCCTTAAGGGTGGGTGGAACAGAATGTTGGAATTGCTGGGGAATTAAGCCCCTCTCCTCCAGCTGACTGGAAGGTCGATACGGGTAGATATATTAAATTGAGCAAAAAAAAATACGGGAGACTAAAACTTTTCTGTCAGCCTTGCAAGTATAGTTTTAATTCGGGTGGAAGGATGGCTACCGTGCGGCATTCGAAAAATACGGTTATAAAATATGTCTCAAATGCCACATATACATATAACATTAATGAACCTACGATATATTGTCAATATTTTAACGAATTTTTGTTGAACAAATTATGTTCTGTTTGTTTAAGACGGTTGAAAAGATGAAATTCAGAAAATTCTCTTTAAAATCTGAATAAGTCGGTCAATTTGTTTAAAAATTGAATAAAACGAAAATGTATGAAACGGTGCTACGACATATTGTCCATTTTTACCACCGTTATTTTCGCTGAACAAAAAAATTTATTCTCTTGTTTGTTTGTTTTATACGTAAAATACGTTCATACGATATAATTTCGGGTGTTGTGTGAAGTAGTTGCAAGGAGTTGTTGGCTCGAAAAGGGTTTCGAGTCCTAAATCAACATATTCTAGCAGTTTATGAGCAGTTGACGTTAGTCGTTACGCGACACGACGATCGTCCCGTTACCTGGGTTGGACTCCCGGACTTCTCAAAACATTTTTCTACTTGGTGATAACCCAACAGATCATGTTTCGCCGACGCGTGGTGTCCTCTCGAGCCTCACTTTCCCACCCTCGCTCAACCAAAAAATAACGCAATAGTGATGGGTGAAAATCTCGTTAATCTGCTTTGTTTTTTTGATCAGCTTGAAATGTCAAGAATAAAACAAAAATTTTCTACACGATTGTTTCCAGTTACAACCACAACCCCCTTTAAGCAACTGCTGACAAATTTTGAAAGAATTGGTTTTGTGGGAAGTATATCTTTTAACAAAGTAAATTTGGAAAGTAATACTGAGAAATTGATCAGCAAAAAAATTCTGCCGTTCTATACCTCAAACTATCTATATATAGTGAATTTAAGTTTACTCGTGATCTGCACCCTTTTTATCACAAAAGAGAAAAAACAGCTAGAAAAGCACGTGCTTAATTTCAATCTAATCATAGCGCGAAAAAGTTGAGCTGTAACATAATGTTTCACCCACAACAGAATTGAATGCAATAAAAATTTCTTTAATGTTGACATTGCCTGGCCTGAGTCAGAAAATTATAAAGTGTATAATCAGACTGAGTATATCGATAAATAATTCCGCTTGCAGTTTTAATTAATGTCCTCAGATAGATTCGCGAAATATATGCTACCGGCAAATCATCGAAATGCAATTTCAGCTGTAGAATTTCATAAGAAATTGGAATTTATTACTAAGACAGTTCAAATTATTACTCCAAAATAGACTAAACGTTGCAAAACTTAGAATTGTATATCCGTGATCCGCTTACGAAAGACTTTATAAATAATTCTTGGGCATTGTGGATATAAAATATTTCCCCGGCAGCGACCAATCTAGGAATATCCGAGCAAAAAGTCAGTAACAAAACTAAGGACTCGGGCGTTTGGCGCTGAATTTGGGTACAACCATTGTTGTGGCACTGTTTCGGGTGGTCAAAAGGTTTTTTCATAATAAAGTCGGATGTGTCCGATTTTTATTCCATCGATATTTTTTTTTCAGATTCATGTAAAATTACACATTTAGTAATAAATTTATTAGCAGCATTGAGAAAAACCGCCACCGAGTGTCAAACCAGATTCGAACGCCCAAAACCTATCCTACTTATTCGATTTTCCCGTTTGTGTTTGGAGACATAGTTTAAAAATGAAATTTTCGAAGAAAATTGTATTTTTTATAACGTTTTCGGTTTTTATTAAATCATCTTCAGAATTGAGAAGAAATAATTTTAGTCGCAAAAGTTTGATCGAAATAATTTGGGCAATTGGGTTCTCAGATATTTAAATCATCAGGAATACCAACCACCTTTAAGCCAATGCGATAAAAAATGAACAATCGCTGTCAACATCACTCACTTAGGAACGTCAATATTCTATGCCTCAAGTTTCTTGTTATAGACGGTATTAAGACTTACCCTTTGTGATTATTTGGATTAAATCGGACCCATTCTTATAAATATATAATTTGCGCTGTAATCGTCACCGAAGCCGATCTTCACTCAGCGACTTCACTCAGAATAAATTCGTGTCCGTAAAAAAAAATTAAAAAATCCTGAAAAACAAAAATAACTCGTGTTTAATAAGACACTGTTATTCCGTGAAAGAAAACACTAGTTGGACTGTGCTACTTGTCTAGTATTTAATAATATAGATATATACTGGACCAAACTAGCAACGTCCAATTAGAAGACCTATTCAGGATTTGGAACTGTAAATCAATTGGAAACCTTCATTTTATTTCAGGTTATTTAATAAGTTAAAATTGGAAATTCGATAAGATGTTGAAAGAAATACCTAATAATAAACGGTTTATTTCACCAGACAAAAATAAGCTAGCAACGGCATTCAGTGGACCTTAGGCTGTTTCACTCCCACCAACAGCACCCCAATTAATTGTGTTCAAAAGTAATGAAGTTATTTTTTTATGAATGAGACTTGATTTTTCGAACATTTTTGAAACCTTGATATTTTTTTTCTTGGTCCTCGAAATTCAGAAAAAATTGTATTTTTTAAACATTTTTTCCATTATTCGTGAATATAATGCTGAAAAACCTTGACACCCCTAGTGCCACGTTTCGAAAATATTATTAACTGAATAAATCAGTCCATTTTGCAGTATTGCAGTTTCATTACCCCACTTGACTTTAAGTTCACCTAAATGACAATTATTCTTTAAATCCGGCAAGAAGTGGCCTTTATCAGTAAATCAAGCCAAAGATTTTGGCTTGATTTACTCTAAAGCCAGCCTTCCGGGATTTAAGATATAGTAACGATTATGTATAATTGCTGATCTGTAGTTTGGGGTTCTGGACCATTCCAGTAAAAATCTAGTTTCTAAAGTATATTCCACGACCGCAATCATTCACCAGTAAATTTCAAGTCAAAAATAAATTTAATAAATCCGGACAGGTTTTTATTTCTATTTCCAGCTATCTCTTTTCTAAACCCATATAGACTCAGGGGTTCCAAATTATTCAAATTTGAATAGATACGATCAATATTGTTTTCGAAGTTTCATCCCCAAGTTCTGGATGAATCTTTTCAAAAATTTTCTCTATTCCAGACTAAACCGACCGAATCTTATTGACAACACTTCCGAAGAAGGCACAGAAATGTTCACGAGAAAGCTTGGGTGATATGCGTCAGCAGGTTAAGTTTAATGTTTATTCATTTTCACAAAAGAAAAAATGTTACAAATAAACCAAAAATACAATACGTACACAGTTATTAATAATCACTAATCATTTGTTAATATTGCTATTTTTGAGGACCATAATTGTTCTCCAACAAATGACTATAAAAATACAAAATTTAAATAAGTTTCGATAACGTCGTTTTGATCCTATCATTGTCATATACATTGTCATCGTTTTTCAATCTCAAGTTTTTAATAATTTAGGAATATCAAATAAATACGCTTGGATAACCATAAAACATACAGAACGGGGGTTAGGTACTCATGATATCGCCATGCAGAGGGCCGAATTGTATAAGAAGGGGTGTGAACACATAAAGGTTTAAACCTCTGTTGCCTCGTGTATTGATTCTTGACTCACCTGGTTGTTTATTTCAACGGAAATTAAAAAAAATAGACCTTGAAGATATTAAAGATCAGGATCGGCACACTTTTTGGGAATCGGATCGTTGACCCGCCGAAAAATCGAATCGGTGGACACTCACAAAAGATTGGAATCGGATCCGGTGACCCGCCGAAATTCATTTATTTTGTATTTGTTGCTAACGTTTTTCAAATTGGCTTTTTCAAACTATGTTTTAAAATCAACCTAAACTTTTACATTTTTCTAATTTTTTTCTCAACAATCAATTCAATTTTATTCTCGAAGTCAACTAAATAGCTTGAAACAAATGTAGTTTTTTAGAACCGAATCTGAATCAGTTTTTTGAAATAATTGGATCGGATTGGATCGGTGGCCTTCTTCGAAAAAGATTTGATCGGAATCGGTGGCCTCCTTGAAAATATTGGGTCGGATCGTAGCACTCTCAGAAAAATTGATCGGAGATTCTCTCCGATCGATCCAACCGATCCGATTCAAATTTTGCCGACCCCGATTACGAGCTTATAACTATATGAACAAAAAAATGTTAATTATTTGAAATATATGAATTTTGAATCGATTGATATACATCATTAAACCTCAGTATTTGCTCGCCTTAAGACCATAGTTTCAACTTCTATAAAAAGTACAACAATCAGTAAAATGACTTTTATTCGAATTGTAACAAAAAAAAATAGTAAGCATTTCACACTTATTTGAAGATCCAGACTAATCTAGTTATTTCATAAAGAAAATAATGGCTGAGTGAGTTATGTTATTTAAAAAAAACATTGATAAAATAGTACCGGTGCCAGCTAATCTCTTTGCCTTCTAATAAAGCTATAATTGCATGCGATTGCATTCAAGCGAGGTACATTTCATCCGTAAGATTTATTTGTCTGACTAAAAAAATTTGAGATTTCGGTTTATACCGGAATAGGGCTTCCAAACGATACGGGAAGTATACTTTAGGGGGGATAAGCCGAAAATTTGCTCGCTTTTGAAAGCCGACCGGAATAAGTGGTATAAAACCGTAGCTTTTGTTGCAAGAAATTTGAATGAAAGAAATCAGCATAGGCTGTACACAGCTTTTAACAAATCTACAATAACTCAATTTTTTACGCATTCCAAAAACTGTGAAATACATAAAATTGAAAATTTTTCGCGTAATGTTAAATGTAAAAGTTTGCTTACTATCGGCGCAATTTATATCAACATAACATTAATAAGGTTTCAAACCTCAAGACCATAAAGTTGATCATATTCGAAAAACATACATTCGAAAAAATAGCTCATTGAAATTTGACTGCATAAAATTTATATCAGAAAAAGAAAATATTAGGAGAATTACTCGAAAACCACGGTTTTTTCTGATGTCGGGTTTTGAAACGCGCCAATTTTAAATATGAACATTTTCCAAGCGAAATAGCATACAAAAAATTTGAAATAAGAATTTCAAAAGTAAAAATCGGGTATCGATTTTTGGAGCACTTTTGAGAACATTTGACCGAAAAACGTTTTTTTGGAAAATGTTTTCAAAAAAAAAAATCCAGGGCTTAAAATGACCATAGAATTTTTTTTGACAGGATGCTCAAAACATGGATACTATTCGACTTTTGAAGTTTCTATTCCAAATAGTCAATAACGGTAATTTTATTTTTGCATTTTGGTAGTCAAAAAAAAACTAAAAATCCCTTTTTTCAATCAGAAGATTTTTTCTAACTTTTTGAGGGCAATTTCAAGAAATTTGAAAAAAAGCAATAATGATCGTCGACACCCATTAATTCACCAGTCTGAAAATATTTTCCATGAAGTTTTCACTGTTCACCACCACGTAGAAAATACTGTATTCCATAAATTGCGAAAATCGCGGGTTAATTTATTTTAAAACACAAATACCACCAGACTCATAAATTCTTTGATAATGCGCATGTTTTTCATCAATGTTTAGAACCACCTCGAACTTCTTTGTTCATTTTTGAGTGAATTTATGATATTATTTGAAGTCTTTAAAATGGTGGTTGGGGCGTGGTTGCGAAAAAACCTGGAAATCGAGGTTTTCCATGGATAGCCTCCCGAGCAAAAATCGCTACCTCTTATTATAACATTACATAATCGTTGGACCAAATGTTACCTCTTCGGGGTATATTG
This sequence comes from Oikopleura vanhoeffeni, assembly GCA_004367855.1. Taxonomy (NCBI): domain Eukaryota; kingdom Metazoa; phylum Chordata; class Appendicularia; order Copelata; family Oikopleuridae; genus Oikopleura; species Oikopleura vanhoeffeni. The sequence continues at coordinate 19,612 of SCLH01000502.1, forward strand.
ACAAAAATCTTGCATCCTTAAAATCAAGGGCTTGTCCACTCAGAAACGGGCTTTACAAACTAATGGATTAATTTTCAAAATGTTCTCTCCCCTGAGTTTTCAAGGTACAACAATATTATTGACTTAAAATTCAACGGGCTAGAAGTGTGCTGGTGCATTAAAGAGCGGTTAGAAACATAATACATGAAATGTCCGCTTGGCGCGTCCATGCCGATCAGAGGAAGTTTTGTCCAAAACTTCTTTCCCTTTTTAATAAATCGTGTTTTAAATTTCAGAATCGGAAATTCAACTTATTACGTACAAAATATTTCTGAGCTACAACATTTTCTTGAGCATGGTTATAAATCAACAGACAAAATGGCTTGTAATTGTCCATATTTTTCACAATAAAACGCATTATAATGAAAATTTGAAAAATTTTTTATGGA
>SCLH01000502.1:26088-60879 GCA_004367855.1 Oikopleura vanhoeffeni
ACGAGTGTTTGGTCTTTGTGTATATGCAGCATATAATATGCTACTCAAAAAAAATATTTGAAAATTGAGGGACTAGGGGTTGTGTAAACCCATGATTTTCAGGCCAAAATAACCGTTTTTTCTAGATTTTAAGGGGGTTCGATAGACTATAGGCCAGCCAGACTTTTTTCGAGGCTCATAACTTGTTATTGCTACATAATAATACCATAAAAAACTCTGGGATGATAGTTCATAATCTCGTGAACAACTTTTGCTAAAAATTTTCAAGATCGAATTTACAACCAACCGGTAAATAAGGTTAACCGGGAGCAATAATTTTTTTTAAAGCTTATATTTTGTTTTCGTCCTATTTCGGAAAATATTCATACTCACACATAAGTTGTGAAATAGCATAGCAGAAAAAATGACTGCACGCGTTTTTCGATTTTCATCCTCGAAACAAGTGATTTACAAAACTATTTTTACATGTATCACAGATTATCCTGACAATTTGGAAGAAAATGACTCGTAAGCATCACTTTTCTGGAATTGATATTATAAACTATGTTCGAAATATCTATATTTCTAGCGCTAGAGATCAAATTTTTTTTGTCATTTTGCAATACTTAAAAAAATTTCGAAATAATTTCAGAAAATTTTTTTTCAATTTCTCTAATTATAATATCAGTAAACAAGCCACGCAGAATTCAAAAATGAAAAAATAAAGTATCTACCTTGCATTGTCATTTTCGTGGCTGGTTTGCTTTCAAAAATATATACAGGGTGTAAGAAAAATCTTACACCCTGTAAAAAAAAACTTTTCGATGTCAAAAAATTTCCAAAGTTTTATNATTTTGCAATACTTAAAAAAAATTTCGAAATAATAATTTCTCTAATTATAATATCAGTAAACAAGCCACGCAGAATTCAAAAATGAAAAAATAAAGTCTCTACCTATGCTGGATCCGAAGATAAAGCCCACCTATAGAACCCCCTATAAAGCCCACCTAAAAGAAGCATGAAAACAGTCTGATTTGCCGCTCAATTATGATATTTTCGAAACGCATGTATTATTTTCAATTTTCGCTAAATAATTGATTCACATTCTTTAAAATTGTATTTCGAAATTATAAAAATTGAGCGCCTAATCAGAGTATTTCTATGCTTTTGTAAAAGGGGGTATTTTGAATGAAGTTCCTTCGAAAATATAGGTTTTTTTGCTGAAGTTTTTTCTGATCGTACATGTATAATAATTATACGATAAGAAAACTTTTAATTTTTAAGGCGCCTACAATCAAAATCCACTTTAGGCGGCAACTTAAAAAAAACACTAATTTAGGAACCCTTTCAAACTTTTATTAGAATTAACTTTGCAAACTCACAATTTTCAAGAAAGAAAAACTGAAAAAAATGCATTACGAACTGACCCGATCAGGATAATCGTTTTTTCGTTTGCATAACGATGGATCTCCCAGTTTCGTCATTTGGTTGAGCCATTATAGAAACAATGTTTGAACTACTTTGTTTTTACAAATCAAATTTTAAATTGATTTAATTAAAAAAACAGGGAAAAATGATAGAAAAATTGGATCATTATTAGCATTGTCAGACTAATGTGTTAATAATGGATATTATGGCAGCAAATAAGGGAAATTTGGTAAGCACACAAAACTACGAAGTATGTATTAAAAACAACGCAGTGAAATAGTTTTTGATAAATAATAGAATCTGCTTTCTTGTGAGATAGTTGTGATAAACTTGTGGGCGGCGGTAATACCGCATATCCTTTTCCCAACGCGCAATTCCATCTCAAAAACGTTAACTAATCTCTTGCGCGTGCTCAAATCCCACTGATGTTGTCTGAGTGATTGTCTTAGTAATACTTGAGTGATTACACACGATAATATTTAGCGGTCCCATATCAAAGACCCTTGCCTATAATCATACTCAAGACAATCACTCAAACACCATCAGTGGGGATTCGAACACGCGCCTATAAGGATAGTAAACGTTTTGTGAAGGATCCCGTTGGGAAAAGGATATATGAAGAACCCAAAATGTAAAACCTAAAATATCTACTTTATGAGTTAAATAGAGTGTCGAGGCAAAACCGTGTTCCTACGATTCAAAGAGTTTTCGATTGCTAATGAGTGATTTTCGAATATCATTTCATTATATTGAAAACCTTATAATTTAATTATAGTATATTCAGTGTTTTCGAGACATAAAATTATTATATTTTTTTAATCAAAGATTGTTTTTATTCGAAGTTTCGGCTGAACAGCCATTATCATTTAATTATAGATATGTCGTTTGACACTTGTCTCGAGATAATAAAATTATATTCATCAGATGAAACTCTGTAGATAATTTAATGTGCTCTATTAACCTTATATAATATGGTTAAATATTATCGGTTTTGCATGATTAAAAGCTGCTTAAAATTTGGTAGAAAAAATAAAATCAACAATTTTTTACGTTCTTTACGAAATTTTGAAAAAAAATCCAAGCTAAAAATACTTTCACTTTTGAATAGAAATGTAAATATAGTATTTTGTAATACGGTATCAACAGATTCTGAAAAATATCTTTATAAGTTCGGGAATTTGACTCTTAAAATAGTTGGACAATATTGTACAAAAAAGTGCGAGCGGAATTTTTATGATAACAATGTGAGGGGGTTAATAAATTTTGAGGCGTTCAGAAAAAGTCTTATTTTTTTGGCATTTTTTTAATAATTTGTGTTGAAATTATGAAAAATAATTTTATTACCGAATTTGCTTAAATTATCATTTAATTACCGTAGTTGCTCATTTTTAATGTCTAAGTCCCAAATTGTAACGTTTTGTTTTACTCCTTCTTACCAAAGGATTATGGACTAATTACAAATACAAAATTTTCTAAGTAAACTTATTTTATGCGTAACGTTTTCGGAAGGCAAAGGGCCTCTTCATTAATATTTAAGAGTCGTGATGTACAAAAATATGTCTTATTCATAACTTAGGAGCACCTTTTAGGAAAAAAAACTCGAAATAATTTGTATGGTATGCAAAACCCAAATAGAACCGCAATAACATTCATTTCAAAGAGAATTTAGTAAATATAATTCCACACAAATTATTCAAGTTTTACCAGGAACTGTACATTTTAGTATAGATTTTTTTTCAATATGAATTTTTTCTCAAAATTTTTTTTTCACGGGTCATTTTTTCATATTAACTGTTTTCAACTAACAAAAAATATATTTTTAATTTTCCAACTTATTTTGTGCTTTCAGGATAATTCTTGAAAAAAAACATTTCGAAAATTAATAAAAAATTTATTTGATTTTTTAAAGAACCGTCATTTTGCAAATAAAAAACAGCATAAAAACCTTAAAAAAACTTTATTTTGACATTTTAATTAAAAAAAACACGCATTCTACAATGCAGTTAAGGTGAAATGGCTCCGTAAAAAAGGTGTTCGTCTAAATAAAATTTCACGAACCAATGAGCGCCTTCGATTATATTTTAGCCTATTGTCGAGATAAATAAATTATGCATTTTGACTTAATTTAATTTTCATTAATTTTCTTTAATTTCCCGCACTACAGATTCGAACACTATAAATAAAAAAAATTTGCGCGTTTTTCACCTATTTGATTTAATTTTATAAAATTATTTTATTTCACGCTTTTTAAGCAGGCGCTCAATGGGAGAAAGTTGTTCGATCTTTTTTCCTTATTTTTATGATTATTTCAGTAAATATTACCATCTACCAATAAACATCAACTGCACGGTATTACAATCTCGTAAACTTTGTTTTATGAGGAAATTTCGCCACAGAGTTCAATTGTTTGGTTAGAAGTTCTGTATCAAAAAGTCCAAAATCCGATTCAGAAATTTAATCCGTCAGACGGATTCCGTCTTCTGAGTAGATGTGGGGAGGCTAATTTGGCGAAAATGATGTAAAATAATTGATTATACGGGCAAGTTACTCGAATCATCTAGGAAAAATTTCTCAGATCAGCCGGTCACCCTGGTTATTCAATTATGTTTTTAGCCTCAATTATATCAAAAAATATTATTCAACATAATCACTTTGGAAAGTCGCAAAAAAAGTAGCGAAATGTTACCAAAAAACATTTGTTGGAATAATATGGCTGATTTATACTCAGCTAATTTCAATTGAACATTCAAGGTCATGAATCATGTATGAATTTAATTATTATTTACGAATAGTAAAGGTTGACCACCTAAAAATGGTCGCTTAGTAAAACAAAAATTTTAAGCAAAATTTCAAGGTAAGGTGTCAAATACAGTAAACTACAGAGTTTTTTCCATATCGGTATTTGGCCGAAACATATTCTGCGTTCGGTTTTGTGTAAGCGAATCAACCAATCAGCAGCATTTTTGGGCCAAATGAATAGTCAGATTAGGGTTACATTGTAACCGTTACAATAAAATGAAAATAGTTTAATTTTCATAGAATCCGATAACTGGTTTTAACCACTCAACTTTTCAATTCACTTCATAACTAAAAAATTGACTGCTAATTTTCCAGTTATTTAATACCAGTTTTCATATATTTTTTTGAAGTTTTGACATCGAATATTTGATACGAGTGTTTTAGAATTATATGACCATTTTTCTGCCTAATTAATTAAATCGAAGTTCAACACCTCGTCAGGGATAATTCCAGAGATGATAGTATAATTTTTGAAGATTATTTTTGATGGTTCATTTCAACCGGTTTTACATTTAGTCTGGATTTAACTGGATTAGGAACATATCATATAAAAGATTTGTGGCAAATCCACTTGAAATCCTTTAATGACTAACCGCTGGCTCAACCTAAAATTTATTAATTTTATGATGCAATTCAGTCGGATACTATCCGATTGAAACCTAGGGATTTTAAGCCTACGGTGTATATCTTAACTTATTTTTATAAATTGACATTATTATTACCGAGAGATCTTATTTTGGTTGGATCACATCACCTTTTCGCATGATTTTTGACCAAGAACATCGATTTCAAAAAAGTCTTACCGAATTCAAAATCCACCAATCTGCCTTAATTTTAATTTTGACAATCTCTTTATTTCAATGTGTCCCTGAAATGACATTGTGTCTAAAAAGTGACATTTAGGCCAACCCGAATTTCGAAATAAGTTTTTTGTCTGCCCGTTCAACATTTTTAGCTGGAGATTTGAATTTTGTGTAAATGACATTGTGATCGCCTTTATCGATATATATGCCCAGAATTTAAAGATTTAATTTTATTTAGAAAAAATTCCCGGCCAGGCTAGCCGCATCGTAAATTTTCATCCTCAATGTTTTTAATTCGAATCATTTTCCGTTTTTTCCAACCGAAAAAATAAGATTTAACATTTTTTACTTACAAATTACAATATGAGCTCAATTATTTTTTTTTCTTCTCAAATCGAATGTCTGATCCTTTAATGCGCATATCTCTTTACGATCTGAGTAGCAATATAATGACATAACAACATATATTACAACCCCTAAACATTTTTTAAACGACTAAATCAACTTATACATTTTTAAATTCGAAATTCAACCAGTTTCAAAATATTTTTGTTAACAACGTTACGTCTTGATGATATATATTTTTCCGAAAAAATTTTAATTAAAAAAAACAATCACTTTTAGGGTCGTGAGAACAATATGTTTTTCATTCAATTGTATAATTAAATTTAACATTTACGTTCTATGTAAAATGTTGCCAATTCAATTTTTTAGTAATAGTAAGTTAATCAACTTTTCTTTGAATAGTCGTTTTTCAAATAAATATTTTGGGGAAATTATGTAATTTTCTTCGATAAATTATGTTATTTGCTTAACCCCTGTGAGCACAGAAAAATAAGTCCCGCCAAGGCACCAGAGCCTATATATAAGCATTTTTCAATGCAGATTACAGAAAGTCCAGGGTAGTTGGAGTTTCAATTTTTTTTGCATAAAGAAGTTCAAACAATATATTTTTGCATCCGACATTTGATATTCTAGAATTTTGATTTTTAGTTCTAGAAAATTTACTGATAAGAGCAAGGAAGGCAATTGAAAATTTTGAAATATCACTTCTGAAAAAATATCTGTTACTGTATACCAATTAATCTTTTTTTTGAGTGTCAACCATGGACAAAACACTTTCCTAAAAACAGTTTTTTTTTCAAATTTTGATTGACTTAATAGGTCGCATTTGTTTTTTTAGAAGTAAAAGTTCAGAAAAAAATCTCAAAAAATCAACCCCCCCCGTAATATTTGAATAAAATTTGCTAAGAAAAATAAACTATTTTTTTAGAATTGCCGCAAAATTTTTTATAATGTATTTGGACGAGACAATTCTACAGTGCTTTTTTGCCGCTTTTAGATGATTTTAAGTATACTCGAGTCTATATATAGGCTCTGTGCTCACACGGGTTAATAAAAAAATCATATTTGGAAATTTATGAAATAATTTTAACTCAATGGTCTATTGACAATGACTGTTTAACATTAGGCTGTTCGGGGTTTAATTTCCCTAAGAGTAGCCTCGATATAAGCTAAAACGATAAAAAATGGGATAAAAATTGCATAAGGCCACGTTAAAATTTTGGCCAATTGTTGCCCAAATTAATAATTGAAATTCGAAAATTTAAATTTTTGATCTGACGCCTCCAGAGTATTTTCTTCTAAGCTTTTTATCTCAAAAACGGGCCTGGCCCGTCGGGCCATTTTTTTGAACAAAAATCATAAAAAAAAATTGAAGACCATACGATTAAGGGGGTAGCAGCGATGTGGCACACTGGCGTCAATTTAACTTACGAAAATAATTAATTNCCACATCGCTGCTACCCCCTTAAAGTTTCGCGTAAATTTTGACCCTAATATGTTACGCTTTATATTTTGTGTTCGCCACGGAGTTAAATTATTTTATAATGTTCAAATTGATATATTTTGCATGAAAATACAAATTTTAACATTTATTCGATAAATCGTGTAAACATATTGTTTATTAACCACAAATCGTTAAACTTAATGTTTAATTAAACCTGCATATGTTAAAAATGCTAGTAGACTACAATACTATTGTAACAATAGGTTCATTTTGGAGCAAATGTCGCCATAAACTGAAGATAACTAAAGTTTGTTAAAATATTATAAAATACTCGAATAATTTCAATTTTTTCTATATTTTCTACAAAAATAGTTTACTTTAAAATTATTATCCAAGTTAAACAAACCAAGGATAACTGCAAATATCTTTAACGTCACAGTTCTAACCGCGTTAAGAAATTTTACGTTTTGGTGGTTTTACTATCGCACTTTTCCAGCAATTTTTTAAAATTTAAATAATTCACAACTTTAGTCATTTTTATCAAGAAAATTCATCATTTTTTTGTAACGTATCAGTTGAAGTTTTCGTGTAAGAGTTTCGAATAATTCACATTTTTAGTTTTTTCATAAATAAGAAGGGTAGGGTATAAGTAATTTTTCATCAACCAATCAGCGCGCAGACTGCAATCTGATTAGGCCGACTCTCAACATCAATTATAAGTAGACAATGTTTTTTACTTTTACTCGGTTGTTCTATCTTAAAGGGGTGCCATAAAAATGATTTTAATAAGCTTGAACATATTTATACCGGTTGAGCTAACGATAATAAGCATGAAAAAATAAACTAACTTATTTGGGATGTAATTAATATTACAGTAGATGACCTTCAACGTTACTTTCAAGCTCATTGTATAAATTTGAAAAGGTCAAAAACATGTTTTAAGTTCATCTGGCTGCGCAGAGCCGTACAGGCAGTTGAAAGTCAATAAAAGCCATCATTTTTACAATCATTTAAAGGGTTTTATACGTCCGTTATTAAAACTCTCATCGGAAACGTTCAAAATCAATTATTTTGAAAAATATTACGAAACTCTTGAAAATTTAGTTTTTACTTTTGTACATCAGCTTTCAAATGTAAAAATAAACATTTCATATTTAGACAAAATACACATTTAACATTAGAAGTACATAAGTTATGTAACATAATTCACATCATTTTCCATATGGTGCTATGATAAAAAAATGTGTCCCAGTTGTCGATTTGTAGTCACAATAAAAGCACATTTTTTCGAAATTAACTAGCTTTTATCAGTCAAGGGTTTTTGTCCCAAAATAAAGAAAAAAAAGTTACGTCTGAGTCTTATCTACAAGCTTTAAAAGCAGCTGCAAGCGACTCTTTACTTGACTTGAAAAGATTGCTATAAAATAATCAAAAGTTGTTAATTATTTTCGATTATGTAAAAATCCAATTTTAGTTTATTACAAAAAAATACCTGTTAATGGTTTATGTGACATAAATTATGTTGTCGATTTTAAATTTTTTAGACAAGGTTTATTATGTTCAAAACCACTTTTAAATCTAAAATTAATTTTTTTTTCAAAGGACATTGTCAAATTTAACTGTTTTCAACCAGCAAAAATATATTTTTTAATTTTCCAACTTATTTTATGGTTACAAAATAATTCTTGAAATTTTTTTTTGAAAATTAGGATAAAAATTCATTTCATTTTTTAAATTAACGTCATTTTGCAAATAAAAAAATATCATAAAAACTAAAAAAACTTCATTTTGACAATATTTAAAATACGACATTTTAATTTTTATGAAAAAACCGACTCGCATTCTACAATGCAGTTAAAAAGGTGAGTTAAGGTGAACTGGCTCTTTAATAAAAGGTATTTGTGTAAATAAAATTTTGTCAACCAATGAGCGCCTTCGATTATCTTCTGGCCTATTGATGAGGTAAACATATCATGCATTTTGACTTAGTTTAATTTGCTGCAACGGACTCTTTACTTGATTTGGAAAGATTGCTATAAAATAATCAAAAGTTGTTAATTATTTTCGATTATGTAAAAATCCAATTTTAGTTTATTACAAAAAAATACCTGTAGTACATTTGAAAATGGTTTATCTTGTTGATTTTAATTTTCGATACAAGGTTTATCATGTTCAAAACCACTTTTAAATCTAAAACAAATCCTAATAATTGCTAAATACGTAAATTCAGACTCGAAGGTTAGTTCTGATCTAATGGTCAATTCAAATTTAATCTAAATCTAGAAAACATACAAATTTTAATTTAAAATAATAAAAGCTGCATTTTTAATCAAAATTAAATTTATTTTTGCAAGTTCAAATCTTTTATATGAGGGTTTTTTTCCAAAAAAATTCGGCAATTTTGGGCACTTTCGCCGATATTGGCACTTTCGGCGATATGGAAACAGAAATGACGTAAAATATCAAAATGTGTAGAATTGCGTACTCCACCAAGCGCAATCAAATAAAAATTCAATTAAGAAAATTTGTGAAATTTTATCTTGAAATATGACGTCAAAGATTCTTTCCTTTATCTACAAAAATAATTTGAAGCTGCTCACAACTTTTTGATATTTTGAGTTAAATGTACCCCTCGTGATTGGATGCTCAACCAATTTTATTTCGAAATCGTATTCTTGCATTTTTTTTCTGAAAATATGGTCAATTTGACATAAACTGGTAGTAATTTTATCTCCATACTCTACCAGGAAAGTACTTTTTATCGTTTTGAAAATATATCGTCGTATGTTTTAGCTAATTAATCAAAATTAATGGATTTTCATAAATGTAAAGTATCGTTTTTGGAAACAAAAAAACAAAAAAATCAAGGTTTCGATAGTAACAGCTCTTTGCGAACTCATTAGCTTTTCATAAATATTTGTTAATTTTTATTAAAATCCAGGAGGAATACGTTTTTCCTTGAGACCCTTAAAATCTGCTCAAAAAAAGTTTTTTCGCTATTCTGAGCGAAATTATTACAATTTGTTAAAACCTTAATAAAATCTAAAAATAATTTTTTATCTTCAAAACTCACGGAGGAGTAGGCTTTTTATGACAAAATATGACTCTATTTTGAGGCTCGTTCCTGATTGGTCGAGCAATCATTAATCTTCAGTTATATTTCAGGATGTAAGATTTTTGTTCAAATATTACATTATTTTTAACTATTCGGTAAAATGTGAAGTCTTTGAGATATTTGGCCTCAAAAACACAAAATGAATCATGAGGGATACGGTATCCCGGATACCCCCTTAAAAAAGTTTGCAAGACTAACCTCGGACAGCCTTACATATTTTTCAAATATTTTACAATCATGCGTCTAGCCTGACGAGTTTTTAAATGATCCATCTGAAAATTGTGACATCCGATTTGCATTAATTTTCAGTCGTGAAACAAGAAACAAGGTTCTAGTATTTTGACGGAGTAGAATTATTCATAGCCAAATCAGCATCAAATTTAACCTTATTTTAATAACTGTGTCGAACTCTGAATCAGTCGTGGATCAAAAACCAATAGTGTAGTTTTAATAATAAGCAAATTTGCATAATTTTTGATGAATTCTTTGAAATCTCTAATAATTCTTGAGTCAAAAAGAGCTAATCCTATTTGGCTCGTGTCATCACCTCAACCACTAACCAAATCACTTTTGGGTGGCTTTTTCACCAGGGAAACAACAAGATTTTAAAAATTGACACAAATGAACTATAACACTTTATTTAACGGCGTTTAACCTTTAAAATGTCTCATAAGTTACCACGTATGGGTTTTCTAGAAAGTTTTATGTAACAAAGCTTTACAAAAATAAGGTGAAGTAACTATTAAATTACCTTGTATTTGGTGGTGTAGAGTTAATTTTGATGTATCATAAATTATAATTGATTGCCGGCTTAGACCTGACTAAACTTTAGCTTATCACCAACATAAAAAAAAATTCAAATTTTATATTTTTGTTACAATTTTGTACCCGATTTCGCATACAAAAACCACTTCCTGATATATCGATTACGCGGCCTCCTGGGCATTTTTGCCACTTTTATAGCCAAAATTTTAATACAATTCGGCTTTGAAAACAACTTATACGATTGAGTTCTTAGATAACTCAGACTGAGCACAAATATCTATATCCGAATTGGACCATTTTTTTATTTTTTCTGAGATTACTAAAATTCTTTAATTATCCGTTTTTGTTAAAAAATTGGAAACAATGGTCTGATTCGGACCATTTTTTTAATTTATTTTTTTCTAAATATTTGTGCTCAGTTTGAGCTATCTAAGAACTCAATCGGATGAGTCGTTTTCAAAAGCCGAATCATATAAAAATTTTGGCTAAAAAGTGGTAAAATGCCCGGGATCGACTATTTTAAATTGGTTAATAAAAACCAATAAATTCTAAATTTTTTAAGAGCTAACTTAAAAGTCAGCATTTAACTACTTCTTGATATACAATCCTAACTGTAACATTTTTTGTAACTAAAATCTGGCATCTTTTTTTCAAAATTAATATCTGACTGGAACACTTAATTTGAATATAGACAAATATAAGAAAATATCTCTAACTGAGCCACTCTTTCAAATTCGGAAACTGTTCCAGTTAGGAAGGCAGTACTACAGTGTATATACATATAAATTCGACCCAAAACGCACGACAATCTTTATCCCTTTAAAATATAAAGCGATATTTTTGCGTCATTGCGTGGGAAAGATTAATTGGTGCGTTTTCGCTCGAATTATTACTTTTCAAAAACAAGTGTGAACAATATACCTTTTGTTCATAAGAAAATTATTTTGCACGTTTATAATCAAATCGTGTTCAGAAGGAATGAACACAAAAAACGCGAGAAGGTACTAGACAGGGAAATAACCGACAGGCGGCCTGTACTGTCACCCATCGCTTAAAATCCCTATTCTACACCACACTCTCCCGAGATTTGTGTTCACTTCTTCTGAACAGGATATAACTTAAAACTCACGATAAATTGTCTAACTTCAAGGGTTAATTATGTTATTTTAGGACTAACCCTCCGCCGTCCTCCAGCGTTGAACAAAACGTCTGGTGAATCCGTCAGAATATCCTCAACATTAGGATAAGGGTGAGATACTCCCTATACTTGACCGGAAAAGAATCGAAGAACCTACGCATAAAGACACAACCTACGCAATTGATACACAAAGGCTGAAGAAGCTCATACTTATTTTCAAACGCTAGACTATTTTTAACGAACCTATATTTATCGAAACATTTTTACAAGGAGACCTAATTTTGACATACTGTAGTTGCAAAAACAAAACAGTTCATAATTTTTATAACTAATTATATCATTGATATTACTAAAAAATCTTTGATTTTGTAAACTTAAATATATATTCTCAACTTTTGATGCTACATTAATACAGCTTATTTATATTATAATAACCCTAGGCCAACATTAAGCATTTCTCTGACTAACGTTCTACTTTGAACGGATACGAAAACTTTTTATATCAAAAACATTGGAAAAAAATTACTAAAAAAATTACAAAAATGGAAAACACGAAATTAAACGAAGAAAAACAGAACCGAAAAGATTGTGGAATTATAAGAACATTAATTTTACTCATATTAGTATTAACGGAATGGAGCTAAATATCATAAATTATACTGGGGGAATTTAGGAGCAAGGGTTTTTAAAAAACATTTTTAATGTGAAATTTTTCTTTCACAAAACATTTTAAACAAAAAAAATTTTGAAACATTTTTAAAAAAACTTTATAATATTTTCCCGACGGTAGCAGTCTGGCTTATTTAGTTTAAAAATGATAATGCTGGAGTTTTTGACTTCTTAGATTATAGATTTGTTTATCAGGATGCAATAAGGATCAAACTTGGACTTGATTTTTTTACTCATTTTACATCCGACAACTGATTTTTTTCTTAATAGGACACAAACTAATGTTAAGCTTCATTTTGGTCGAGCGGATTTTCTCAGATTTATCTACTAGTAGTATTAACTACTAAACAGTATGTGCTTTTTCGAGGAGGAACAGAATCTCAAGTGTCCGGGGGAATCGTCTATAATTCGGGGAGAATCTCCCGAATTGTTTACTTTTTTCCACGAAAAAAACACATACTGTAGTATAAACTATATTAAACTACGTATGTTCAGTCGATATCTTAAAATTAATTATTTTTAAATAATGCGTTCAATATTTTTTAATATAATTTTTGCAAAAAAGTTAGATTTTTATCGGATTAACCGAATTTTGACAACTCAATTTTCCAACGTCACCGATTTCAAGTTTTTGGTGACATAATTATTCAGTTTTTATCCCATAATTGCAAACATATAATATTTTGAGGACCGATCACTTCAAAAAAAAGTTGATAAATTCGTTTTATGACTCAATTTTATCTGTCAAAGTAAAGTTTTTTCATCGGATAATTTACGTCCCCGACGTTTTGAATGTACTTTGAACATACTTTAACATTAATAATCTTATCTCAAATTGAACTCCTAACTTGCAAAATCTTTGTTTATCCATAATACCCTTATCAACACCTAAGGGGGTAGGGGTCGCTAATCGAGACTCAAACTTTTTTTTCGCATTTTCTCCGAGTAAACTTTTCTTGTTGTCGTTTTGAAAATAATTCTTATCGTTTTCATCAATGTTTCGAATTCTTTAGCTTCACTTTTAAAAGCATTTAAAATTTGTAACTTTAAAACTCAGAGAGGACTCTCAAAATCACCCTGAAATCCGTTTTTTGGCCATTGTAAAGCCGGATGAAAAAATTTTAACACGGACTGACTGTAGGAGATTTCTATATCTAAAAACACATGGAGAAGATGTATGTCAGAAAAGCTTTTACCGACTTACCCTTCTTAGCGACCACCAGCCCCTTGAAAGGGCTTTATTGTGATATGAAATACAAAAATGCTTAATAACCGAAAACCCATAATCATGTTTTCGACAAAAATCCTGTTTCAAAAATCCGGTCATAGTCATCATTTTTGTGTTGTTCTCAAACACAGTTTTGTGTTCAAAAATTTAGCTTAAATCAGATAACCTTGTTCTTGCTTGGTAGTGGGATTATATGGAATTTCTACAGGTAATGAATGATTACTAGTTATTTATAATATTCTCAAATCAGATTTCTAATTACCCAATCCGCCTGAAATGGAGAAAAAACGTTAATTCTCGCGCGTAAGGATGAGAAAAAAACAATTGCCCCTTTTCTACCGTACAGTGTGCAAACATCAAAATGAAATAAAATCGAGAAACTTCAACCAAATGACGTCGTAGATGTGGTCGTGTGCGGGGCGAAGAGCCAATGGGATTAAACGTAATGGTCTTTTTTTCTCGGAAAAATCTAATTGGGAGTAGACTATGCCCTAAATGTTTTTTCAGTTTCAAAGTGAACGAATTTCAACCAATCAGAGCATTTTTACCAATTGTATAGTAATCTGCGTAGGTTTTAATGTGAGCTGTAGGTCATGAAAGTGTAAAAACTTTTAAAGCATTGTACTAACATTTAAATGTTTTCCGAGAAAAAAAAAGAACATCACATTTAAACCCATTGGCTCTACGCCCCGCACAATATCACGCCTATGATGTCATTTGGACTTTTTTCTCGAATTCCTTTTAGGGTGCTGTACAGTTCCCTATATTTTTCTTGCGCAGCTAGCCACTGTTTCGGCCTAGACGAAGCTATCTTTTAACCTCATCCGCCTACGCCTAAGCGAACGTTATGACATCTCTTTTGCTGCAAAAATATTCAGGGGGTGTAGTTGAAATTGGTTTTGATACAACTTATTTCAATAACAATCAAGATTTAAATTGACAACGGTGAATCAAAAAATAAACATTTATAAAGATTATTTTTATCTTACCTATTTTTCGTCATAAATTTATCTTTAAATGGAAAATTACCTTCACCGAGTTTGGAAACCCGTGGATGCACTTTTGAAAAAGTTTCTGGGTAGAACGGTTGAAAAGACTGCTCAAAAATTTAATTCAAGGTTATTTCTTCTCGGGGCCTTGCGCCAAGTTCGAATGTTTTATTCTCAAAATTTGGCAATCAGTCTTGGACAACGATTAGTCTCTGTACAACAAGTTTACAAATCCATATTCTTTGTCGTAACAAGCACCCGGAAATGTTTATTTTCAATCTCCAAATGAACACTGACCCGTTCACATCCTTAATTGATCCCTAATTGACTCAACTTATACGTAATATTCAGAAATGGAAATGATTTCGACAATCTGACTTCCATAAGTGAACTCTTTAAGAAACCAGAAATCCAGAAACAAGAAATAATCTCAAATACGAATTCGACGAATCACTTATATTTCAGGAAAAATTGATAGAAATAATTTCAAAATTCGAAATAAATTTCATGAAGCAAAATTTGCAGAATATCCGTTTTACGCAAAATTTTAAGCTGAAAATTGATTTATTCGTTTTAATTTCAGCTAAATTCTGATTAGTTAAAATTTTAACTAACCAGAATTGACAATTTTTATAATTATTCAAATCCCAGTTTAAGGGGGTTGTGTCCGCAAAAAAAGTAAGGCTGATAATCTGATATACTAATAAATCAGNATTGGTGATAGTCTCGTAGCTTTTCTATGCTCGGTTCTCTCACTAAAGGGCGGCAAAGTCGAAAACGGAGCTCCGCGGAGGTACCATTTTCTCCTTAATTAAATATCCGATCAACTTCATTTATGTGTCAAATTATGCGGATTATTAACGCGCAAAAATAGTACGTTGGTTTTTTTCTGACAAAATAAAAACACAGAAGATAACCTATAAAATGTGGTGTTTTGGTCGCCATTTTAATGGTTATCAACGGTATTTTTATTTTGTCGGAAAAAACCACCGAACTATTTTGCGCGTTGATAATCCGCGTGATTTGACACAAAAATGAAGTTGACTCCGCGGAGCTCCGTTTTCGACTTTGCCGCCTTCTAGTGAGAGAACCGAGCATAAAAAAGCTACGAGACTATCACCAATCGTTTTTTGGGGGCTGGTTTAGTACTATATCAGATTTTCAGCCTTACTTTTTTTGCGGAAACTACCCCCTTAAACACCATAATCAATATCTCGCCCAGAAAGTTCTATTTTCGAGTTATTCTCACCGATAATTTTTTTCACATTTTGATAAAGTTTTTTGTCAAATCAACAATGCAAAATTAACTCAAAAAAATTCGAATGCAAATTTTAAAAAATTCATTTTGACCAAGATAAGCTTAGTTTCTGAAACTTTTGCATTAATAAAAGCTACCAATTTTTTATATACTAGTAATAAAAATTGTTTTATTTGATGGTCAAATATCTCGAGTTTTTTCAATCAAACATATTTTTATTAAAAACATATTACTGTAGCATAATCAGTAAATTAAGGTGCACGTCGTGAAAAGAAACGGAGAATTTTGTACTATTTTTTTTAACCAATCAGAACGCCGGATTTATCTCTAGAATTTCAAAATTTCGACATCGAAAAATTTTCCTTGTTCAAAAACTAACCAATTGTCACCTCAAATCAATTACTAACATTTTGCGACATTAATAATTAAAGTTAGATAATAAGGCTTCATAAGGTTTAATTTTGAAATGAGGTCGAAAATAGATAACTTTGTGTCCAATGGTTAAGAAAATTTTAAAGACAATTTTCAAAAATCTATTTTTTGTTAAATAAATTGAAATGGACATCTTTGACACGTTTTTGGTAAACTGAAGGTGACGGAGCTTATTAAATTACTGTCACGGTTCAAGTCGTTAAAATTTTTTTTCAATTTTATAAAAAGTGAACTACGCTCGTTGAGTGTAGAGGGATTTATTGAACTACCAAAATTCAAGAAAAATGACAAGGAAATTGTACCAGGAAGATATTTGTCAAGTACGGATTCCGTCGACAAAACAGAATTTGAAAATTTTGTTTTACATCCGAAGGAATCAAACTGTAAAGATATTAAAACGCTTATAACGATAAAGTCGGCAACTGATCATTTTGGTAAGAATTATGTAAGATTATTTTAGTCGTAAAAATGAGTAAACCAATTTTTTCTAAAATTTCTGTACCAAATTTTTTTTTAATTTTTTATATTTGAAACAAACTTTCTGACCACTAGATGGCTCATTTTTATTTGTTTTTTCACATTCTTTCAGTATTAATTAACCCTATGAGTCTAATCGCATATTCATATCGTTTTACTTTGACCCCTCGTTATTCCGATGCGAACCCTACGTATGATTCATATGCTTATTAGAAACCGTTTAGAGATAAATAGTGATTCTGAGGTTGATTTGATGCGTTTAACAAGTTTTATTTCTGTTGTTAAATAACGTTCCGAATTAAGTGTACGATTTCTAATAAAGATGTTCTATGAGAATTTACTTACTACCGCCATCTGCTGAGTCATATTTCTAAAATGTTAATTACGACGCATAGTGTTGTACAACAAACTTGCTCAAAATAAAAAATCTATGTTCTGCTTCGGGGTTGAATTTAAAACATCGGTCGGGATTGGGAATGAAATTTAAGATAAGTTTTTCATCGTGATCCCGAATTGAAAAAAATCTTCGAATCAAAAATTTCAACCCTCAATTTATAAAATATGAATCAATATGATTTTGAATGTACAGATTTTATGGTTTTAGATCGGAAATCTTGATTCGGGATTTAATTGTGTAGTTTATTGACTTCCCAAGTTAACTCCCAGACTAACTTCATGGTCACGCGTGACCATTTTCCGTTTTTTCTGTATTATTTAACTTAAAGTCTGGAACATTTTTATTTAAAGACTCTATGGGAGTTAACTGTAACATTTTCTAGCTCACAATAAATTTCACTGAATTCCAGTGATGTTTTCTTTTTAGCTCCTAATGAAAGGAGGGTCTTTTAAAAGCATTGATAGCGTAACGGGTAGAACTACTTAGGATACACGAGTCTTTACTCAAGGGTCGTAGAGCTCAACGAGTCGGTAAGATACTTACTGACTGAACTAAAAATATCGTTCAATTTCATTATCAACATTAATACCGTTGCTATGTGCCGAAAAACCGTATAAATTTATTTAGCAACGTTTTGATATTAATTTTTCAAGCTAACTATATTTTTGTAAGTTCGGAAATTTTAAAGTGCCGGGGGTTTTTCAGAGTAGCCAAAAAGGTTAATCGGATAACCGGCAATAGGGATACAATTATAATTTCTAGAATCGGATTAACCGATTCCGAGAGCATTTGGCCCGATTGCCAGTGCGAAACTAGAGTTATTAACATTTTGTGTGAAAAATAGTGCTTGTCCACAGGGCGAACAATTTTCACTAACCTCAGGTGACGCTTTCCACCTTTTTCTCCAATCATTGTTAATTACAAAAACCCACACATGTGAGATATATCGAAAATAATCCCTAGTGCGCCTTTTACACCACGCGTCATAACTATGAGCCAGTGTCCAATCAGAATACTCGATTGTCGACTTAATTCAAGAATCCCGCTATTTCATTGGTCACTTTCTCAAAGTTATCACGCGTGGTGTAAAAGGCGCATTAAGGCTCATTATCGATATAGCGTGAGAAAATACAAAATACACGATGGTTTTATTTCACAAGAAATCTTTTTTTATGTATCAAATTGAATCATTAAGTGAAAAATATTTCTATATGTATACTATTTTTTGTAATTAATAATTATGGTGTCTACAATTTTTGATAGGTCTAAAGCCTAACCTGAAAATTCAAAATTTATGACATACCTAGGGTAAGGGCAATGAGAATTTCCAGCAAACCTTAACCCCCACCTGCACGAGATGTACTACCCTCCCCCCCACCTGCACAAGAGTGTTTCAGAACACACACATAGTTAGAATGTCCATCATTAATATCGACTAATAGAAATAAAGAGTGGGTTGTTCCGAAATTTCTTGGAGGTTAATAATATATGAGAAAATGGAAAAATAATTACGAAAAAAAATTTTTGGTCGTCACGTGATGAAAATATAGCGATTTCTCAAATATAGCGAAATAGCTCTTTTCACCACCAGGTGGCGCCGAGTTTCAAAATTGATAATGCCAAAGTTTTCCCCTCCAAAATTCACTCTAGTAAGTATATTTGTAGATCATTATCTTGTTCCAGTACTGTTTTAACTGCATTAAACAAAAAATTGCATCCAAATAATGCATTTCCGGTCTGATGAGAAATTTCTAGAACTCACCAAAATTCTTGAAATTGAAAATAAGGGGAACTATCGGGGGTCTGTTCCGATATTCCGCCGGCCAAAATGACACTTCCCTAAAATATTTTTGGTCTCTGTGTTCTGAAACACGCTCGTGCAGGTGGGGGTTAAATTTAACGAAAGTCCTTTGCAAGTATCGATAGGACTCGCCTACGACTTCATGCCATAAATTTTGAATTTTCAAAACGTTATGCAGACCTATCAAAAATTTTAGGCACCATAATTGTCAACTAGAAAAATGTCTAATTAAAATGTCATAATTAAACGTAATAAAAGTTTGTCCGATTAATGTTCCCTTTTTCTATTGAGGATAAAGGCTTTATGATTTTTTTTTGTATAATAGGCTGAAAATTGGATTTTTTGTAGAATAATTTTTATCGACACTCAAAATTTTGATAGTCCCACTCACTTTTCAAAATGTGAAAAATAATATGTTTTTGTTTAGAGCATCGAATGGCAATCCGGGAATCATGGGGGAGCTTAAAAAGTTTAAGAATCAAATTATTATTTCTACTTGGTCAATCTGCATCCACAGACGTAAATGAAGCGATTGAAAAAGAATTCGAAGATTTTGACGACATTGTACAGGGATCTTACATTGACAGTTATAATAATTTAACCCTCAAAGCGCTCAATGGGATGGAATATCGAAAAAAATTCTGTAATGAACCAGAATATATTCTAGCAATTGATGATGATACGTATGTATCGGTGGAGGACTTTAAAAGTCATTTAGAAAAATTCAAACCTAACTCAAATTTTATTGAATGTTCAGAAAGAACGGTGGTGAATGGAAAAGGTAATTTACTGTGAAAAAAAACACAATAGAATTTCTTAAAAAAAAATTCAAACGGCCCTGAATCATACAATATTTCACTCGTAAAATTTTTTTTTCTGGAAAACTCAGAAATAGAACGATTCGTCCACACTAGAATTTTGTTGGATATTTATTTAAGGGCACAATCACTGCCTTTGCAACAACAACAAAATTTAAAATTATGCGACCCCTACACTAGGTGGCGCCAAAGGTGAAGTTTCGGGATACTTTTGACATATTGTTCTAATAAACGACACATCTGATCAGTTTTATTTTTTTCTGGGAGAACCAAGTCATAAAATTATTTTATTTGGCCGAGCCGATTTTTTCTACTATGAATGGTACAGTAGATATCATGGTAAGGCTTAAAAACGCGAGTAAATTTTCATTGTATATCTTTAAAAACACCGAAAAAAGATTCCGCGTACTCAAATTTCTAATGGCGAAATAGGCAACCTTTGGTCAATTATGTACACAAGGTGCTCAATATATAGCAAAAGTAGTATCTCCCTCTATCGCCTCGAGTGCAGATTATTTTAATTTCACGTAAAAATATAATCGCGCAAATTTCCCCCTTAATCCATGATATATACAAATAAGAACGTGAGAATAAATCATGTTTGAAGAACCAAATTCTCTAACACCAATGTAAACTGATATGACTTTAAACGGACAAGTAGAAACCATTACCCTTTAATGCTTGAGCCTGTCCGTCCGGGTTGTCCGTTTAAAGTCTTTTCACTTTGAGAACATTTGAATTTAGTTTGGCGTCAAGGTCGTTGGGCTGTTGAACCAAGTGTTTATGAAGCTGAAAAATATCCAACGTACTGCAATGGCCCCTGCTATTTAATGCCAAAAGAAACCGCCGACATTCTCTACGAATCCACAAAAAATACACCCCACGATTTACAGGCCGATGATGCCCTAATTTCCGGGATTTTACGGTCAAAATCTGAAATCCCACTTATTCAATATTCCCGAACTGGCGGTCCCGGTTGGTGCTACGAATTGAACAACCGGAAACCCCACTTGCCAAAACGGATGCGACGCGAATTCGAACGGAAAGTATAGACACTTTTGATCCGAAAATGACGAATATTTATGCAAATTTTTGTAAATAATTATATTTTCTGTATATGTTCAAAACCAAAATTCCACGACAATCATTCCAGATTTCAACGTTTAAAAAATAAAAATTTTTAAAACTTCAAATCATGCCGTTTTATTGCAATAAATTCAAGACGAGACATTAACAGCATGAATAATTAAAATATTGAACAATCTTATGTAATTTAGGGAGGTAATTTACCTCTGGTAACTGGGCTTTTAGTTTATTTCCAAAAAATAATAAAAAAATCCGAAATTAATTTCCGACATAATATCAAGATTCGGATAATAAATGCTGGTTTTGTTAAATAGGTTTAGAATTGCAGCCGTTTTAAGAGCGCATTAGATTTTATTTTGCTTGATTTGGCAGGGTTTTTGCAGAATTTGAAGAAGTTAGCGGTATGTTTGCATGATATAACAATACGAGGTACTAGTAATATGTTATAGACAGGATCTAGTTGACGGGGCCTCCTGGAGATTATTAGCTATTCCGGCCATTTAATAACCCATAATAGCTTACAATCTCCAGCAGGCTTCGTAATTGATATCGAAGGCTTCTGTGGAAAAACAATACATCGAAACGTCCGAGAAAAAAAGTATGAAGGCCTTTAATACATTGTACAGTACAATTTTTTACTAAAACTTCTACAGAAAGGTACACTAGAAGCAACTTTAAGGGCCTCGGTGCATTTTGACAGATTGCAACTTTTTCAATTTTTTTGTCTTGATGGGAAACTTTTGCCACTTCGAAATTTCGGATAAAACTTTTTCGACCACTTTCAGCTTTACTTTGTATAATGAATTTTTTCAGATGAGATTATTTTTATTTATATACTAGACTTTTGAAAATCACGTCAAAAAACGCGCGTTTGCTATCGAGGTGTTAAATACAGTATAACTTTAAATCTTTTTTCCTTATAATTGGAGCCTAAAAACTAAAAATTTATTTATTTGAAATTTATACGATTTTTAAGTCAAAATCGAAAATTTAATTTTTTGAAAAAAGACGAAAAAACCGAAATTTAGGCACATCGAAAAACAAAAATTTCGTGACCAAAATGAAATTAATTTAAAATGGTGGACAAGTTGGCTTACCAATTAGGCAAGTTTCGGTTAAATAATTTTTTTTAATTCTGGATAAAAGATGGCTTCGATGGATTGCTGCCAAACCGTAGTGTAGTTTCAAAAAGTATGATTCAAGGTATAAACAAGAGCGAGCATGAACAAAAACGAAAGACATATTTAAATATAGTGAAATAGCCAATCATTTTCAGCTAAGGATTCCAAGAAAAATTTAGTTTAAAAAATTTTGAAGCAGGAAATGAGGAAATTTTAAAAATATTCCAATAGTTTCGACCGAAAATCCGCAAAAAAAATTCCAGATTATTTGTTCAAAATAGCATATAAAAAATATGTGGTCACCTAAGCGAAAATTAAAGTGGCCATTTGAAAGTTTTTTTCGTTGATTGTGAAACGAATTACTGGTAAAAAAATTTGAACAAAAAATAAGGATTTTTTTTATAATGTTAGGAACTTTTTTCAAAAATTTCTCATAATTTGTCGAATTCGAAAAGTTTAATTTCGAATCTAAAGTTTTCTTTAAAGCAGTAACTTCGAAAATGTTGTAGTTACAAAAGTTGCCTGAGATAAAACATTACTTTGTTGTTATATTGAGAAGAATATATAAACCGTAAAGAGTTTCATCAAGAGCCCATATCCGAAGTATCTGCTAAAATTCACTAGGCCCTTAGGAGTGGGTGACGATATCTGAAGGGGATTTCCAAACAGAACTTTATCACACCTACCTATTTTTGTAGAGAAATTTTCCTACGAGTATTTTGACTTATATCTTTTTTTTGAATTTTAAGATTTTTTTTCAAAAAAAATCGGGTTTAGGGGGGCTAAAATTTAAGGTGAAATTTTAAGTGATTTCAAATTTTATCTAGCATATCAATTTTGTAAATAAACTCCTTTGACTCTACTGCTCGAAAAAATAATTAAAATTCAATTTTTCATCGCAATTTCAGACCCCCAAGACGAAATTTTCAAAAAAGGGCTCCATACGATTTTAAGCCAGGCTTTGTCAAAACTTTGCAGCATAAATTAAAAAAATAGGCTATGTCACATAGCTTTTTAGTGAGCCTCCCAAATTGGCTGTTTTGACCACTAGAGGCATACAATTCAAAAAGGGCTCCATACGATTTCGTATCGAATAAATTAAGACTGACTGCCAATTACAGAAAGAAATAAATCAAGCGAAAGAGAGATAGCTTTTTAATGCTTTTGGGAGGCCATTAAAAGTCGTTTTCTGAGCGTAGGTTGAATTTTCCCATGATTTAGTGTACTCGCATCATTCCGAAGAGTTGTACTACATATTAAAAAAAGAAATAAAATGATTCCTAATCCAGAGGTTCTCAGAAACCGCCCTTGAAAACTAGCAAAAAACAGCTCAATTATCGTCACCCACTCCCTTAAGACGACTTGTACTAAATCGGATCGAGTACTAAAAAATCCTGCTTTCTAAATAGTCATTTTTTAGTGAATAATTATGGCGCCTTCAAATTTAGGTATGTTCTTTCAAATACCTTTAATAGTTTTGTCCTTCCTAGCCTGTATTTTATAACAATCCGTATTTATTGGGGAAATCATATGATTTTCATGTAATGATTATAAGATACTTTATTATAAGAAATCGTGGTTATTCTTCGAATTTTGGATAGTTTTATAAAAGATAGTTCTTATAACGATGCCTAAATGTGTTTGCCGCAGCACGTTTTTGAATCCGCGCCTGTGATTGGCTTGCCTTAGTTAAGCGATTGGTGTGGAGGTGCGTAAAAGTGGAGAGTCTCGACATTTACGTTTAGGCCACGATATAAGAAATTGAAAGATTAAAGGGGGATAGGGTCGCTGATTTCGATTTTTCAAAATGACAAGTAGCCAAAAACCAGTAGTAAAAATGTAGGATTCATTTTTCTTGCGAGGAAAATTTACAAAAAATAATTTTTTGAAATATTTCATGTGAAATAAAATTTATATTATTCAAGTTAATTTATTTTGAACGAAAGAAACATGTTAAATAAATACGCAGCAACCTGTACAACAATCAACCTATAGTTTAGCGGAGTAAACGAAAAATTTAAAAATTGCACAGGTATCCAGAAACACCATGCAGGGACCAAAATTTCTAAAAAATCCGACACTGAATTTATTTTTTTAGATTTTTTTTCAAAAGTTAAATTTTCTTTTAGAAAATTATTAATAGTTATCAGAGTTATCAATGCACTAGGATAAAAAATAATGGCGTCGGCAATTACACACAAAACCGGCGATAGTTTTTTTGCATCTAAAAATCGAAACCAAATAAGGTTCGCTGGTGCTAGGAAAAATAGAAAAGTTGAAGTAAATCTGAGATTTCTAGTAAAATCAAATGGTTCATTTTTAGCCAATTGCAGAGTTGTATCAGAGGCCCAGGCGATCGTACCGGATATTAGCAATTGACCTCGAATGGGGTATTTTTTGATAAATCCAGCCAAAATACGCATTTCGATTAATCTAAATAAATTTGGTATAATTAAAATATTCAAAATAAGACTATTTTGCAGTGAAGGTATCTTCAGCATGAAAACTTTTTAATTTCAAAATTTCATAAAAAACCGCAAATAATTTTTTTATTTTACAATTTCCAAAAAACTTCAAATTTTCTTTATATTTTAAAAATTTTCAAAAAATTTGAAACTTTTTACTTACGTGTATGATTTTATATACAAATAGTTTACATTCAAGACTTTACAAGTACCAAAAAACGCTGCGTTTTTTATGCTATAACAAAACAATTAAAATTTCCCATGCTAAATATACCGCTGCCCTGTTTTCTAGACAAAAATAAAAGTAAAAATATAAAAATAAAGTTTGTACAGAAAAATAAGAATGCGAACGTTCTCTAGCGCCATCATTCGTGGCAGTCATGAGTAAATTTTCTGAAAAACCGGGAGTTTTAAAATATGGCTTTAAATACTGCGATCTCAGCCAAGCTAAATTGTTTTTCTAAATGGATACAAAAAGTTTTGAGGAATTTCAATATTGATAACTGGTGGTTTGGAAAAGTATTGAGCTGGTTTTGATGAGATATCATAGAAATTAACCCCAGTGGTTAACCTGATATTCCAATTGCTTCCTTCAACAGCAACTTCTGCTGCATCTGACCAAATTTTTCGAACGCCAACAATCTGAAATTTAATGTTAACTCTTACACACGAATTGTGGCAACTACTAAGGTAGTTGCCTCAAATAAATTTTCCCTTCTTGTAACATATTTCGTGTTCAAATTCAATATTTAAAAATATAATGTAAAAACGAAAAAAAAATGAAAACTAGTTCCCAAACATGAAAAAGTGGCTTCTAAAAAATAGTATAATTTGGCAAACTGCCATTTTATGACTTCTGGATACAGTTGTAAAAGGTCAGAACTTTCCCTGAGAAACTTTCCCATATATTTCAACAAAATAAGTTTGTTATAAAATTAAAGGCTTGTTTAATTGAAATTCGTTCATGTATACTGTGATTATATCAATTTTACACTCATGAAGTTTTCATCTGTAGAAAATAAAACGAACTTCTTTTATATCCGAAATTACCGGGTTTGAATCTGATTTACCGGTTGGTTAACTCGTGTACTCAGACATTGCCGATCGATAAACTACACACGACTTATTGATATAATAATGCTTTAGTTTTTCACAGTGTTCTATCGTGTAGTCTAAGAATTATATTTCGAACTTTTGAGATTCGTGCATAATAGCAGTTTTGTTGAGTCGAACACTCAAAAAATAGGTTTTTGAACTTGGAAATATTTTATTGCAATTTCACCAAGGCTTGGAATTTTCCAAAAAAAATCAATAATAATTTCAAGCCAAATGATAGGCAAAAATTTATCGAAAAATGCTGATTTATTGAAAACGGGATATAAATTTTTTCCAGAAATTTTTCTGGGACAATTTCAGCACAGAAACCAAAAGTGCTCCGAAAATAAATGAAATCTCAGCTGGTCGATTTTTGCCGTTCTTACCTTATACATTTACTAGACTGAGGTCAATAACTTTTTCGTGAGTTAATTGGAAATGCTTCCTTAATCGATCAATTTTATTGGCCAAAAGTTGATTATTAATTATTCTTAACTTAGAAGTTCTAAGTTAAAACTCATTTTTTTAAGTTATTTACTAATGAATTATACTTTGACTTAGTTATAAAAATGATATTCTCTTCCCATTTGAAACTTATGAATCCGCACAAAGTACACTGCCGGTGTAACACTTATTATTGTGGCTGTAGGGGGGATAGCGGTGCCTTTTTAAATGTCAAATTCAGACGCCTACGTTTTGATGTAGTCGGAGAAAACCGAACAGAAGCAAAAAACTAGGGACACAGACCGCAGTCAGTACCCACATTTAAGAGAATGAAAATAATATAACAAAAACCTTAAATTTTTACAATTTATTCAAAACTTTAGAGGCCATGAAGAAATCATGGTTAGATATTGAATGTAAATATAGAGCTGAACTTATTTTGGTATTGTCGGAATCACAAATTTAAATTTCGCGGTTTAATTCTAGATTTTTATTAGTAAAACTTGAAATCAGATAATCAGATGTTCGCTGGCTATGATTTTTTGTAGAAAAAATAGGAACGGTCATTGTTTTCAAAACTGAAATCAACAAGTCAATAGATATTAATGGTGTTCAAAACAAAATTATAAACCATTCCCGACTTATGAACGGTACAAAATTTAACACCGCTGGTTTATATTTTGTACTGATAATGGAGTCAGGTATGTTTCATAATTATTTTTTAAATCACCATTTTTATCTATTGATTTGCTGATTTTATTTTTCTAAAAATTGGCTTTTCCATTTTTCAAGTTAAACGCCCAATTAAACGCTTAACTCATTACAGCATGTCTCATTTTTGCTTCCGTTCTTGATTTTTGCACAATTTACTCTCCACCAATCAAAACGTTCAAATTTGGCAAACACGAATGTGCTTGCTAAATTTAAACGCTTTGATTGGTGGATTGTAAGTTGTGCAAAAATCAAGAACGGAAGCAAAAATGTGACACCCTGTATATTGATCACCTTTAGTGTAAAAAGGATATAACCGTACTAACTAATACATTTATAAATAGTAAACTTAGAAAATATATCAAGTCAATTTTGACCTTAATCTGGACCTGAAATTTGTTTGAACTTAGAAGATGTCACATTGAAAATATTTATGATTCATGTCATAACACGAAAAAAAGCGATTTAATGACTCAATATGGATGTTAAAGTCCGGTGATAAGAACTGCTAAGGGCTTGCTTCATCGGTGCTTCAGATTAAATTTCATAAATATTTTCTTGTTCTCGGACCCCCAAGTTTTAAATTAATAATAAAAATGAAGGTGAAATGGCCCAAAATCTAAAACTGTTGAGAAAATCGAGAAAGCATATGAAGGAACGTGTGGACCCATGAATTATTTAAACAAAATTTAAACCAGGCCACGCATACTACGTTTTCTTAATTCTATATTGCAAAAATATGTGCTAAACATCACAAAAAACGTCGTGAGTAGGTTGGTCTTGGTCAAAATTTAATTCCAATATATTCGGGATCTCGCTTTATAGGGATCTAAGACAACTGTCTCCATTAGCATAAATCCGGCATCTATTAAATATAAAATGAACTGGTAAGAAGAATTATGCATATCATTATCCTGAGAAAAAAATATTGAGAATTAAACCAAGAATCACTAAATGCTAAAAAATTTTTACTTTCACTTTGAAGGGTACACAATTATTTAAATTTTTTTTTGAAATTTTAGAGGATTTAATGACGTTGAGATCAAGTAGAGATTTAGAAGAGGGCCTTAGACATTCCCAAAAACCTTAATTTTATGTCAAACGTTGAAACACTATGTGACATAGTCTATGTACTTTAAACGGCGAGAGAAAGTTCACAGCATGAAATTAGTTAAATCCTTGATAAATACCATTGAAATTTATCAAGTATTTTTTCTAATTTCGTGCTTTTTAGCATGTATGGTAACATTTTACTGACATTTTTGAAAAAATCAAAATTTATAATCTCGAGCGCCACCATCAAATTGAAAAGTGGCAGCAAAGAGTTTTGTTCGTGAAAATATAATCTAAAGTGGGATGAAAATGACAAACAGCATGTCACATTTTTGGTCTACTAGTACGATTATCGGTCTATGAGCATTTAAAACACCTCCATCTTTTTAAATTCAAACATTTTGATTGGCGGGAATTTAGCTATAGGAAAAACCGTAGATTGGGACTAAAAATAAGACATACTGTATATAAAGTTCAAACGAGTAAGCTTTACAAATCAATTGAGCATTATATAAAACCATGAAATCAAATAAAATTAAGATAACCACCTTTTGCTAAAATTATATCGATTCTTTTCCCGATTTCATGCTTATAAGCACTTTTTATTTAAAATAAATAGCCTTGTTTTTCTTAAGAAGGTTTAACAGACTTTTTAAATATATTAAACATATCACTTCTAATTTGAAATGTAAAAAAATCGGCGATCTTGTTAGTGTGACAGCTCAACTCAAGGACATTTGTAATGGCCTAAAGTCAAATCACCCAATACCCTCAAAAGCGTCCCCGGTTTAAACTGGATCACTAGAATATCTCAGAGTTAAAAAATGGCAATTATTTCATTAACCAGTTAATCTGATTTTTCAGTACGATGGCTCTGGCACGATTTTTTTACAAGCATAGAAGATCTATCTTAGCCGTTTTATTATGGGCCTTTGCGATTTTATCGTTTTTGCAATGGCAACAAAGAAAAATTAAGAGAAAATGGAAAAGTGAAAAAAGAATACGAGAAGTAGATTATTCGTCTGGAGATGATGGATTTGATTTCGAATCTAATCTTGACGCTCTTTTATCAGATAGTAATGATAAAAGAGTCAGAAATTTTGAAAAAAGTGTTTCAAATATTAATATCAGAGATTTTCACGAAGAAAAACCAAAAAGGTAAATAGTAAACCGTTTATCAAGGTCAGTGAGATACTAAGGTAAAACCGCTATAAAAGGTCTCTATAAATTTTGTTTGAAAATCGTTTTGAGCGAATCGGAACTAATCAGAGTTATCGGAAAAAGAGTGAAATAACTACTAAGTTAAGGTAGGAACGTTGAGGTCGGAACGGCCAAACATTTTTAATTATGTTTAAATTGTAGCCATTGAAAAAATATTACTGTCAGTATAAAAAAGTATTAATAAAATTATCAGCTATTGCTTGAAAATGAAAAACAGTTTTTAAAATTGCCTATCATTAGCCTTGAAACTTTTGATTTTTTTTGAAAAAAATTTCAAGAAAATTCAAAGGTTAATCTTTCATGCTGCAACAAAAAAGTCATATACAGTATGTGTTTTTTTTTAGAGGGAAGAATTGTTTATATTTTGTTCCCACGAAAAAAAACACATACAGTATGTGACATACTGTATAATAAATGCAATTTAACACAAAAAAATAGGCAATTTCAAAAACGGTTTCTAATTTTCAAGCAATAGCTGACAATCTTTGTATTGATAGTAATATTTTTCAAGGTATACAATTTAAGCATAATTAAAAAATGTTTAGCAAAAAAATGAATAAAATTATAAGTTTCGTCGGCATGCGCTCGAAATACTCAAGTTCTGGGCGGTTTGAACTATAATATTTATAAAAGGGCCTCACTAGACTTAAATCTCTTGCAAAAGCGGTTAAAAACAAGCGATGAATTTAATTTTAGTTTAAGATATTTTGACCGGAACTGTTTTCTAAAAAATGTTAAATTTCGTTCCAGCGGATTATTAAAAGTAATCATCTTATTTCTGAGAGGATTTTAGTTACAATGGGTTTTTGCCAAGCGGACAGATTTGTAAATCCCGTTTTGTCCGGTCAAAATTACCGTTTTGTCCGCTTGGCCAAGACCCACAGTATTATCATAACGTATGTCGTTCATGACTTGTTATTTCTGAATATGTCAAACTCTCACTTTTGCTTTTCACGATTTGCAATCATTTGTTCGAAAGTAACGACATCAGATACAAAATAATCAGCTAAACCGCTTACCTTTGAGCACAAGTATTTTTGGTTTTATGTTAAAACTGCTGATTAAATAATTGAATTTTCATAATTCTCGACACCGACAAATTAATAGACAGATTTAATTTTTTAACTGAGATCATAAAAATTTGGTTAAAATCGTTAACCGTCAATTTTGTGTCAATTGTAAGATTTTGTGTTTTTTGAGGGCAAATATCTTGTAGGACCCTAAAGTTAACTATAACATAATATGTGAACAAAAATATCACATCCTGCAATATTATCGAAGATCACTGATTGCTCGACTACTCAGAAACGAGATTCAAAATAGACTGATATTTTTTCTTAAAAATTAGATTTAGATTTTATTAACTACGAAAATTATTATTATTAACTACAAAATACGTACGCACGGCTATTACTATCGTTTTAAAAGATTCTAAATAAACTTGTCCCAGAATATCCAAAAAACATTTTTTTTGAGCTGATTTTCAGGGTCTCACGCAAAAGCCTACTCTTCCCTGAATTTTTAATTTCAAACATAGGATTGAATAGCAGATGAGTTTGCTGAGAGCTGTTACTATCGAAAGCTTAATTATTTTGTTTCTGAAAACGATACTTTGATTTTATGAAAATCCATAAATTTCGATTAAAATGCTAAAAACAAGACGATATATTTTCAAAACGTTGAAAAGTACTTTCCTGACAACGTATGGAGATAAAAAAATATCCCGAGTTTGTTTCTAATTGTCCATGGTCAGAAAAAATCCATCAAAATAAAAGTGTAAACATTTTTTGTTTGGTCCTCAATTCCTCAAATCCTTATGATAATAAATAGTTTTTTTGAGAATGATGTTTCTATCATAAATTTTATTGATCAGTTTTAGCATAAGATTAGGGAGGTAGCGGTTTTAATGTTTTTAGGTCACTTTGAGGCAAATTGTTTGTGCTCAAAATTAAGTGGTTTAGCTGATTATTTTTTATCTGATGTCGTAACTTTTGAACAGAATCAAATGATTGATTGCAAATCGTGAAAGCAGAAGTATTTTAGTTCAGAAAACTAAAAAAAAGTAAAAAATCGAAAGTTTAAGTTTTATTTTAAAATTTTACTAAATTAAATAATTTTATTATTAAAACCTGATTTTTTACCGGATAAAACACAAAATACCAAAAAGCTGTTAAAAATGTTTTGCTCAATCATACCTAGTGATGTATCCAACATATAAATAGTTTTCCGATTGATTTTTCTAAATAAGGAGAAGATCTAAACGACTGATTTAAAAAATATATTGGAGCTCTTTGGTATATCTAGGGAGGATATCCCCAGCCCCTCAGATTCACGTCCGCATTTGACCCTTATTTACAAAGCTCTGATTGGTCAACAACCTTACTTCCAACGTTTTTATTGGGCAAACTTGATCGTAAATCTAAGGGGCTTTAAATAAAGGTAAGCCCCTTCTGAGATATTAATAATTGCACAAAAATTAAAAATTACAACAGCTACCTTCTCAAAGCTCAAAAACTTGTTTCATGAGAAATAAACAGTTTCACCGATTCATTTTTAAACATCTTAAAATGAAATATCAACTTTCATTTTCAGTGCGACAAAATGTTCTATTACTGAAGGCGTTAACTGGCACATGACTGTTTCCGCAAAATATGTCACAGATCCAAACAAATTTATGATCCCTGTTTTCACCTATGGGCCCAATAATCAACTCCACGGCTTTCGAGAGGCGATTTTCATGTCAATTAAACTAAATCGAACAATAATACCCCCGCCGTTTTTCAAACATTCCCGGAATGACGTCACGGCAGGAGATGATGGTAGTGAAGTTGTTCCAACGTATTTAAGACTAGGTAAGGAGGTGGTAGTAGCAAATTGTAAGACCCTGATAGATTGCTTTTTCGGGTGATAAACAATTTTGGACTGATGAACACATAACAGACTCAACTTTTTTTTCTAAAATGTTAATTTTAACAAAAATTTAACCGTTATTTAACAATATTTCAAAAACTATTTGAGATAAAAACTTAAAACAGACAAAAATGGTATCAACATGGTCGTCTTAGTCTTTGAGAACACATATCCTTCTTTTTCTCAAAATAACTGGAAATGCGAATAAAACTCATGGTTAACCGCGGTTTGAAAGCTGGTTATGTTTATGACAATAAATAAGTATACACAATAAGTATGTCTGTCGTTTTGTCCATATATACGATGTCCTTATAGCCAAATACGACAGTACATAAATCGCTAGAAGGTTATGCCTACTACGTAAGCTAGTACGTAAGCTTCGAAAAATTTTTTTTACTTTTCTAGTTTTCCCCTGATAAGGCCTAGAATACCCCTATTTTTTCATGACCACACCCTTAAGAAGGTTAGTAGGCCGTATTTAGCCGGGTACTAACGGCATAGTAGGATTAGTCTTAATCTTCTTGCAAACCCGACCTTGATTGACAAATCTGGGGAAATTTAATGGTTTAATTGATCCGATTTTTTTTTAATTTTGCAAATGTTGAACATGATTTAATTAAGACTTAGCAGTCTCATGGGTTACTAAATCAGCAGTGACTACATGATTTAACTGAAAACATTCAGATTATTTTAATCAGGTTAATCACTGATTTCATTGTAAAAACATGCGTGAAATAAGTTTTACGTCGCTTTTGTTAGTATGGCATATTTTGTTTTATATCCCTTTATCACACTTTTCTTAATAAATGCTGTTGGAAGATTTTTTTTAGTATGAATTATACTAGAAAAATCTTCCTACAGCATTTATGAACCAAAGTGTGATAAAGGGATATAAATTATATCATATAATAGATTATATTTCTTTTAAATGATGAAAAATTTGCAAATCTTTTTGTAAATCTGACCCAATTTATGATATAAGTGTCGCACGGTGGTCAACTTTATACAGAGCTGCTTCAGGACCTCTAACTTTCTTGAAATCATCTGAAATTATACGAATCTGCTCTAACTTGTACATAAGTGAAAATTTGAACAAAAAGTTTAAAATTTTATATACTACTAAGTCCAAACTAAACGAATGCGACTGACAAAAACGCGTAGGCGTGTAAGGCAAAAAGTTACGAATTTGTAGAAAAACGTAGGCGTGTTATTCGTTTTACTTTCTGCTATATGTATAAAATAATACTGTTCTGCCTAGAATTTTATGGGTGCTTCTTTTTTAATGACATTAAAAGTGACCAATCAGCGGGAAGCATCAATTAAAAAAATGGTGTTTGAGATTTTTAGTTCATTTTTGATATAGACCTCACAGGCTGCGAGTCACAGCCAAAATTTCAGCAGATTTGAAAAAAAGTTAGAGGGTCTTGAGCAGGTCTGTATAAAGTTGACCACCGTTGGTAATATTATGGAATGGTTCGGATTTTAAAAAGAGTCATTTTTTATGAATTAAAATGAAATATAACCTCTTTTATAAAGCGACATATTATTTTGAAATTGATTTTTTTCGAGAATTATGACTTCCGACAGATTTCCCTATATAAATACTAAAAAATGTGCCATATTTACAAAAAAAAGTCATATTTCAAAAATTAAAGTGAAATATAACCTCTAATAAATAATGAATTGTTTGAATTTGTCGAGAATAATGTGCTCCTAAATATATATATATTATATTATATATTCAAATTCATTCTAAAATAATTATTTAAAACTAATTGCATAAAAAAATATTCTTGGCCAATAACTTTGGATCAGTTATTCTGTTTTACAAACTTTGAGATAAAAAAAAGTTTAAAATTTCATTATTTAGGAAACCTTCTAGCTAAACCGGTGACTGGTGAGAGATTATACAGTAATACCATTTTTCGAAAATACCCTTGTTACGACTCAATGAAATAAAATCCTTTTTCAGACGTCAACGAGCTCCGAAACTGGTCAGTACGGTATCAAGTGATTCTGCTGGTAAAGTATGTGGATCAACATTTGATGCGTTTTACACTACAAGATCAGCATATTGCTCAAACACGAAAATCGAGAGATTGATGGCAATGTGCAAATATTTCAAGTTTAATTGTACCAAGAATGCAAAATTTATCATTCAAGGATCGGAGCACGGGGTAAAATACTGCCCACCACCTATGATTCGATTTACCCTCCGTATGAAACAATTTCCGAAATCTGGGAGTGGTGCACCGTTTTCGTTTATAGAAGATTTAACAAAGGGACATATTTAAAAATTATATTTCAGAAAAAATTATTAAATTCGAAGAAAAATTTACTAGACACCCTAAATTATTATGGTTTTTTATTAAAAAAAAGAGAATTTCCAAATGAAAAACAACATCCGCGCAATAAAATTTGAATCACAAAAGACGTAGGTTTTCGCTCAAAAAAACGCAAAATACACGCTTAGACGCACGTCTTCGTGAAAGCTGCCAGGAAAAACTTACTAATAAGAATTTTTCTACATTTTTTAAAAAGTTTTTTGTTAAAAAATTTATTCTCATAAAGCCCAATAACTAATTGAATAAACAAAAATTATCTTCAGTAGCGAATAAAAAAGCGTTGCGATTAACAAATTAAATAATATGTATGAAAGATTGAACAATTTACACATCAACTTGAAACTTGTCCAATTTTGGGTTATCCTACGAGGAATTTCGTTTCATAAAACCTTAGAAGGACCTCGACACCAAGGTAAAATATCCGCCTTGGATAGAATCAATGATGAGAGATATTG
>SCLH01000502.1:62316-89091 GCA_004367855.1 Oikopleura vanhoeffeni
ATCTGCTTTTATAGGAGAAAATAGACCAAATCAGAAAAAACGATGACATAGGTCAGATACTTGTGCATCGATTTCAATAGCAAAATAATTTGTGAACACCACTGTCAGCTTGTATCACGTGATATGCCGTACCTTGCTCTTATCAGTAAATTTTCTAGAACTAAAAATCAGAATTCTTGAATATCAAATGCAAAAATATATCGTTTGAACTTCCTTATGCAAGAACAAAATTGAAACTTTGACTACCTTGGGCTTTCTGTAATAACGCGCTTGAAAAAAGCCTTTATAAAGGCTTCGGTGCCTTGGCGGAACTTTTTTTTCTGTGCTCACACGGGTTAAGTATCTGTAAAAATATTAAAAACCACTTTACATTACAACTCCATTTCCAACTTGCCCGATGTGGGATTTATTTGAAAAGCTGATATTTATACAACTTTCAGACAGTGGTGTAATGCACTAATTAGTGGAGAATCATTATCCACATGAACAAATTTCTCTAATATGAAAGTTTTTTTCCATGAAAAATAGAGAAAAACAGCTTTTTAGGAAAAAAAATTGACTTTCATTTGGAGTTTTAATATAAAAAAATTTACTGACTTTTAAAGTATAGTAGCCTATTACACCCGCCGAATTTTATATAGTTTTTTGAAAAAAATAAAATTTTTATAAATTGCCTGCCAAATGCACAAAACCGGTGTCACAAGCAAGTGTGTTAAATGTTTATCAGTAATTCAGAAACAAAATATTCGCTTGACCTTTCCATCGATTGAAATACGGAAATCAAAGTAGATACTATATAATTTCACATGTGATTTGCTGTTATTTTTTAAGAAATTTAAAAACCAGCAATAAAAATTTTTGGACTTGATTTGCGTAAATTTCATAATATTTTTTAAAAAGTCGACAACAGAATGACAATAAACATTTCATGATTTTTCAAACAGCAGTCAGAGAATATGTAAACATACATGAAAAAAGTTAAGGTGGCTATTTTTTCGTTTTTATTCACAAGATTTCAAAACATAAATCAGAAAAAATTTTGGACAAAAAATGCTTAAAATTTTCTAATGCTTTGAATTTTTCGAAAATTTTACAAATCATAAAATTAAAGTTTGAACTAAAATCGGTTCTTTAAATAGATAAAAAAATGATTTTAATGAGCTGATATACATTTATTTTTTGGTTCAGCTAACGATAATAAGCACAAAAAAATAAACCAACTAATTAAATTCGTAAATTAAATTGACGCAGTCTCCACATCGCTGCTACCCCCTTAAGGGGGTTTCCATGCTGGAAAGGCTTTTTCGAATGCTCATAACTTTTTATTCTTCATAACAATCTTATAAAATTCTCAGGAATAGTAGTTCGTAATCTCTGGAACACATTTTTATTTCTGACTTTTTTCATAGCATGTTCGACCAACCGGTAATTGGAGTTAACCGCGGAGCAAAAATTTTTTTTTGAAAGTTCTATTTCTTTTTCGCCTTATTTTCAAAACAACGTCATTTTCGGAATGAACAAGCCCAAGAGGTAGTGAGCAAGATGTTGCAAGTACTTTTTCGAATTTGGCTGTATATCGACAAAAAAGTGCACGAAATCGAAAAATTTGAATAGAAAGTGAGAATTAGACAATTTAAATGCCCCCAAAAGATTCCTTGGGTACGGTTGCTGGAAACGATATTAGCAACTATGGTCTGATTTTGAACACAGCGGATTCTAGAAAAATTAAACTTTTTCATCAAAATTATTTTTTGATCTCTAGCACCGTTTCTGTTCAAAATCAGACCATAGTTGCTAATATCGGTTTCCTCCTTCGTATCTTTTGGTGGCATTTAAATGTCTGATTCTCATTTTATATTCAAAATTTTCGATTTCGCGCACTTTTTGTCGATTTACAGCCAAATTCGAAAAAAGTACTTGCAACATCTTGCTCACTACCGTTGAGCTTGTTACATTCCGAAAATGACGTTGTTTTGAAATAGGCGAAAACAAATAGGAGTTTGAAAAAAAAATTTTGCTCGCCGGTTAACTCAAATTACCGGTTGGTCGAACATGCTATGAAAAAAATCAGAAGTAAAATGTGTTTCCAGAGATTACGAACTACTATTCCTGAGATTTTTATAAGATTGTTATGAAGGAATAAAAGTTATGAGCCTTCGAAAGAAGCCCTTTCCAGCATGGACAACCCCCTTAAGTCATCGTTTCGAAATTCAATAATAAGTTCTAATTTTTAAGTCAAATCATGGCAATCAAAACACATGCAACAAAATCTTGGAAATTATGCACGATGCATCTAAAATGGGACGTGCATTTGTAAAATATTTAAAACAAGTCAAAATTGAAAAAGATATTGATATAATGTACATTGCAGCCCCACCTGACGAAATGGAAATGCTCAACAGGGTCAAAATCGAAATTATGAAAATGTTACCATCAACCGAAATTTATTTATCAACTCAGGTTTGAGAACATTTTTAATTTTTAAAATAGTTTTTTATACCCCATGGTTTTAATTTGTTATTCTTAGTTGCTCCCATTTTTGGATGAATATTTTCAAGCGCAAGGATGTGATAATTATGAAGAAAATCGATTTGAAATCCTTTCGTTAGCAGAAATGGAAATATGCTCACGGTAACAATTTTTGTCATTTCTTAGCATGATATATAAGCCGAATATAAATTTAATGACAAAACAGAATAATTCAGTCGGGTCGAATGTTCTCGAAAACAGTAAATTCGGTTATTTTCGGTATCCGGTAAAGAATCGGTTACATCTTAAAGCGGCATATTTTTATTTAGTTTTCAGAAAAACTCGTTTTGAAAATTTAACTGGTTTTTACCTGTTTGCCGAAGTCTAAAAATCAGACGTTAAAATTATTCGAATCGGATTTACCATTTTCGAGATCATTCGACCTTGGCTGACTGATTATTATTTGCTGCTAAGTTTATATCCCAGCATTGTTGTTAAATAATTAGATCAGTATTTGAAATTTCAACGACTGACTTGGAATTTTTATTAACTTTTGGAATTTAAAATAACTTTTGCAATTTTCATCAGATTTTAACAAAATTTTCAGTAATTGCAAACCCTTTTTAGTTACATTTTTTATCAAAATTGTCACATTTTTTTCTCCAAAATTATCACATTTTCTGGCGGAAGATCAGCCTTTGTTTATTTGTCACATTTTCGGCTATCTCGCTGTTTAGCTAACAGTAAAAAATTTGTCAATTAAAAAAAACTCAGGCTGTAACCAAAGCACTGAATTTGATATTTATAAGCCCAGATTTTCAATTTTTGATTTCAATCGCCCAAAAAATGAGATAAACGTATTTTTTTAAATGATGGAAATTTTACCTGTTCATCATATTTTGAAAGATTTCGAGCGAAAAAAAATCATCGGTTAGTTGTAGAACAACCACTGCTAAATTAGCTAAAGTTGTATCTAACATGCTAAAGTTTTTATTAACACCCACATCCTCATCAAGATGCCAAATTATTACGTTATTTCAGAGCGGATATTTTCCTACGTAGTGCTGGTTCTTCCTGGTCAATGAATATCAACCTCGAACGAGTAATAAAAGATACAAATCGAAATGACCTTCAAAACACTGCTCTACTGGAAGATGAGTAGCTGCCCAAAAATGGCTTTTTCTTCAAAATTTTAGTAAATTTTTTCTTAAGTTTCAGTTCACACCTGCCAAATAATATATGACTTTAGGTTTTTTAAATTGCTAACAAAAAAATTTTACGCTTGTACAAATTAGATGAAAAATAAATTAAATATGTAAAATATTGAACATGGTGACCGCATATATGAATATAAATGCAGCTTTGGGTGTAGTGACGCAACTTCTCTTAATATCTAATTTTGGAATCTCTATTATTTTTAACCGTTTTAAAATACGTATTATGAGCTAGTCACGGGCAGATTTAGGCTAATCGAATTATACATTTCTTGATAAATGGTTCACTTAGGAAGGTCTTATACGACGCTACTTTAAAAATACTGACTTCCTACAGATTAGAAAACTTTTATACGGCCGGCAAATAGTTTGAAGATTATTGGCGTCATTTGGAGTCACAGCCGATATTTCTTGGATTGACAGTTAAATAGAAAATACTGAAGCCTAGACTATGCATCCGATATACAGTGGTTGACCACTTAAAGCCCCCCTACAGCTTTTGCCAAAATGGGGGGGGGTTATTGAGCAGTTTAGAAATGAGTTTGAGGGGTTACTACAGGTCATTTGAGGTCAAGTCACAAAAGTTTTGAAATTTGTTCTGATCGTTTTAGGTAACAAATCCGGCCAATAGGAGAGGTCAAATGAGAGACCGTTATTATTTTCTGTGTCACAATCAAATGAACGAAAATGAAATAATTTCGCTACAGAGAATAGTGTTTTAGGTCTAAAAGGAATTGTTATTTCTGGTATTTCACCGTCGATACAAACACTTGGAAACGAGATATTGTGAAAACTCTTAAAAATCAGGGCCTTATAGTCAAAATGATGGCCCGTTTATAAAAAAACACTTTTTTGAATTTGTTAGGTCAAATTAGGTCAAAATTATAAAATAATATTTGCTTCGAAATTTCCGTCAAAAATAATTCATAATCGGCCATAAGTTGATTTCATTACCCATGACTTTAAAACCTGCCAAAATTCCCGGAGGTAACCCTAGCTAAAGGTATTCAAAAAATGTTCAGCAAATTTGATTATTGCGTCAAAATCATTTTTTTTTTCGTAATAAATAACTTAAAATTTTCGAAAGAAAAAATCGAAAAAATTATATTAATTCTTTAAATTTTATTTTTAATAAAAAGATTATATCACAGATAATTCACAAACCTTTGGTTGGGGAGCAATCACATTTCCAGTTTTCTCATAAAATATTTCATATTTCACGCCTGTCACAAATTTGGTCGTTTGTGCGTCATGAATACAATCTTGGGCATCACAATTATTCGCGGGACATAAAATATCAGTCCAGGTTTCAGTTAAAGCTAATTCAGAATCGCCCCACATCCCAATTGTAATTAAATCAGCAGATATTTGTTGATTTAATATGTCCAATATTGAGGCTATCATCGTTAAAAAAACACCCATTTTTACAATAATTTTGATGGGTGAGATAAAATAACAAAAAACTATTTTGATACAGGTTACTGTCTTAAATATATACTATATCGATTACTGTCTTAAATATGTACTATATCGATTACGGGGCCTCCTGGGCTTTTTTTGCCACTTTTTAAGCCAAAATTTATATAATTTGGCTTTTGAAAACGACTCATCCGAATAGACAAGCTCAAACTGAGCAAAAATATCTAGTGAATAACAAAAAATCGAGACCATTTTTAGATTTTTTTTGAGATTACTAAAATTGTTTAAATATCAGTTTTTGTTAAAAATCGGAAACAATGGTCTGATTCAGACCATTTTTTTAATTTATTTTTCTCTCAATATTTGTGCTCAGTTTGAGCTCTCTAAGAACTCAATCGGAGGAGTCGTTTTCAAAAGCCGAATTATATAAAAATGTTGGCTAAAGAGGGGCAAAAAATGCCCAGGAGGCCCCGTAGTCGATATGAGTCAAATTATGTGTCGGGGCAAAAACTTCGTGTGTGTCTAAGCCGACCAGCGATTTTTGTAGTTTCGTCCACCTGAATACGTGTCGTTTTGTCCGTTTAAAAAATTTTTCACTAAAAAATCTCTAAAACATCGAAAATAGCGCTAGAGAGCTAGTAATGTCCGCACCTATTAAAAAGTTGGTAGTATGCGATCAACTTGTAGAGGTAAATTTTCAAGAAAAATTTTGATAATTTTTTGAAAATCTACTTTTCATTCATACATTTTTAACGGCGTCGTTTTGTCCACTTAGAGGCACTTACTTCTCTAAAATTGACAAAAATAATTAAATTCTAAGGCTTTCAAGATTATGAAATGATATTCGAAAATGACTCATTAGCGAGCTGAAACTCTTTGAATCGTAGGAACACGTTTTTGCCTCGACACTATATTTGACTCATATTATATGAATCATATAGTAAGAAATGTCGATATAGATACACATTTCCATGCTGGTTTATATTTGGCCACCAAAAGCTGGACAAAAATTAAAACTCGCCCTGTACTAGTACTTTTCCGTTGGTGGCCGTTAATTATGGTAATGTTCTGTTTTTTTTGTTTGAACAAATTTTTAGGCTGAAAAACGCTTTTACTACGTGACTTTTTTCAAAAATTTATTTTTTAAACAACAATTCAAATTTTAAACTAAAAAAATGAAAATTTCGAATTTTCTGTGAAAACTTTTGTTAAAAAATGAAAACCTGCGGGATTAGGGCTCCATGTGAAAGTATTTCACAGCTATACTCTTGAGAACTAACAAATTGCTGAAAAAGGTGTTTTTGGTTATTTTCGGACAAAAACTTAAATTTTTGTATCTTTCCAAAAAGTTACTTTGTAAAAGTTAGTTTAAACTTTCCATTTGAAAACAAAATTACGCCCAACACATTTAAAAATTTTTTGAAGTTATTTTAGAAGCATAAAAGATAATTTTTTGAGATTATACATTTTTGGTAGACGTTTTTTCAAATGTATATCTTTTTCTACAGGTTGATTTATATGTTTTTCACATATTTTACAGATTACTGGGACAAGAAGTCACGTGCCGAAAGGCGTTAAACACGTGAATCCTCCTCCCTGAACTTTCTTCACTTTATAAGATGAAATAGTACTAAAATAGCGTAAGCGGAAATCAACCGTACAAGTAAAATAGAAATTTACGAAATGTTTCATTTTCGATTTATTTTGGTTCATATTATAAAAATTTTTATTTTTGCGAAATGGAATTTTTAAGTGCACACGTTTTTTTCAAATTTTTAGACTTCTTGCGCCTCTACATGTTTCATAGCAAAAGATACAAAAAAGTCGGCCAAAAATATACAGTATACTGTATAATCCTTTTTGGCTTTTCTTGAAATTTTATGGCAAATTTTTTTGTGTATTTTTAACGTGGCTTGAACTGCTGCGCATGATGTTGTTGGTGCTATTGTTGGTCTAACAAAAGAACAACTGACTTTTTTCTCTTCTCCAAAAAGAACTTCAGAGCTTGATAATACTGCATTTGGATAAATCGATGAACATTGATCAAAATTCATGACCTTCATTGATCTCACATTTGAAAGTGTTTCACCAGTTTTTGTTGCAATTCTAACTGGTTTTCCAGTAATGTAACCAGGTCGTCCAGACAAAATTTCGGTTTCTTCTGGAAAAAATGTTATCACTGTAGTTTGCTTTACACTAGTGGTGGAAACAGCCTCTAAAATAGCGGTTCCAATAGCAGATACGAGACCCTCGCTATTGAAATCAAATCTAACGAGGAGTCAAAAAAAATTTGTCAATGAAAAACGTTCTAAATTCTTAAAAAATTAGTTTTGTTGATAATGGCGTTTGATAATTAACTATGCCAAGAAATATCACTCCATACCAGTCATTTTTGTAATTTGAGCTTTTGGTGTCATATTACAAACTTTGACCCCCAAAAAATTGTCCGGTAATTTTGAAGAATAGTGCAAAAAAATGGATAGCATGGTATCTGGTTCAAAAAACAAAGAGCGTTATGCAAGATATCAAATCTTTCACTCTCATGTATTTTTGCTATCATTAATATGGCGTTAATAACGTCACGTTATAAACGACATTTATTCAAAAAAACAAATCGCGAGATAAAAATCTTAGTTCAAATGTTGACATGATTTTCGTCAAATTATTAGAAGAATGCGTATTTTTTTACTCAAATCTTATCGATAAAGTTGTGATTGCGTTTGAACATATCCCCGATCCAGCGTCATACCCAGCTGGGTTGCATGCAACCGTTGCCCCAGCCGTATCAGTACATGATAAAACTAAATTAACAAGATCGCCAGATTCCAATCCGAGCTTGTCAAAACCCGTGTTATCAATCGTGAAGGAATTTAACTCGGTGAGACATTTTGTGGCAACATTTTGAATGCATGCTGAGTTTGCTTCTTCCAAAAATAAAACTGATGATAGGCTGTTCAAGGTCTGCAAACAACGAAAAAGCAATTATGAGTGAAATTTTACATGCCGAAATTTTTTTTGTTAAATAAGTTAGCTTAATTCTGATTGGTCGAAATTTAAACTGATCAGAAACAAGACTATTGATCAATTTCCCGCCTCATTTTTCCACGGTGATTACGAATATATTAATTGAAAACATTATTGCCAATTATTC
This sequence comes from Oikopleura vanhoeffeni, assembly GCA_004367855.1. NCBI lineage: Eukaryota > Metazoa > Chordata > Appendicularia > Copelata > Oikopleuridae > Oikopleura > Oikopleura vanhoeffeni. The sequence continues at coordinate 70,570 of SCLH01000502.1, forward strand.
CTTTTTTTCTCGACTCGAAAACTTATAAATGCTCTAAACATATCAAGTTATCGGACAGCCTAACTGATGATTTTGAGCATCTTCCAGAGAATCGAGGAAGTGGCAGTAAAAAAGGGAAATAATTTGTTCCTGTGGGGGTCCGTTGGAGGAGTCGAGAACCTTTTTTGTAGCTTGTTGCAGATACTTCAGAGGGGGTTGAGGGCCAATCAGCTTTGTCGGTTATTAATGATAACTGTAAAGGTGGTAAAAATTGGATCTATGAAAAATCTTAAAATTTTAGCGCACAAAATTGAATTTTTTTGGTGCTGACTTAAAAATAAAAATTTTTGTTGTTGATCAGACATGATGATTCCCTTGAAAAATTATAAAATCCATCATTTACATTCTCTAATTTTATGGCACGTTCCTCAATTTTGAGCACAGTTTGTTTAGGTAGCTTTTTTAATACACTTTATCGTGGAAAAATGATTGTATAGTGCAAAATTTATAATTATATAAAATGTTTTTTGTATGTAAAATGCCTTCTGAGGCTTAAGGGGGTAGCAGCGATGTGGCCGACTGGCGTCAATTTAATTTACGAAAATGAATTAGTGGTTTATTGTTTTGTGCTATATATTCGTTAGATGAACCACAATAAATGTGTATCAGCTCCTTAAAATCATTTTTTATCTTTTAAGGAACGATTTGAGTTCAAACTTTTATTATATATTGTAAAATTTTCGAAAAAATTCAAAGCATTATGAAAACTTTAAGCAATTAGTCCAAAATTTTTCTGATTAATTTTTTGAAATCTGTGAATAAAAACGAAAAAATAGTACTTTAACTTTTCTCATGCATGTTTACATATTTTCTGACTGCTGTGTTGAAAAATCATGAAATGTTTATTTGTCATTTTGTTGTCGATTTCTTAGAAATATTATGAAAATTTTCCGCAAATCAAGTCCAAATTTTTTTATTATTGGGTTTTTTGAAATCTCCTTAAAAATAAAGCCAAATCAAATGTGAATTTATAGTATCTATTTGATTTCCGTATTTCAATCGATGGGAAAGGTCAAGCGAATATTGTTTCTGAATTACTGATAAAATTTACAACACTTGCTTGTGGCACCGGTTTGTGCCATTTGGCAGGCAATTTATAAAAATTTTATTTTTTTCAAAAAATCTATTTGAAAATTGCAGGTGTAATAGGCTACTTTACTTTTAAAAGTCAGAAAATTTTTATATATTTAAACTCAATTGAAGCTCAATTTTTTCTCCTAAAAAAGCTGTTTTTCTCTATTTTTCATGAAAAAAAAACTTTCATATTAGAGAATTTTTTCATGTGGATAATGATTCTCCCACTAATTAGTGCATACACCCGAAAATGTCTGAAGTTTATAAATATCGTCTTTCAAAAAAATCCCAAATCGGGTCAAGTTGGAAATGGAGTTGTAATGAAAAGTGTTTTTTGATATTTTAACAGATACTTTCACTCTTAAGAATGTTGAGAAATTAAAAATATAAACGTTTGCAAGAATGAACACTTTTATTGAAGATAAAATAAAAAAAAAATTTCACATTTTTTTTCCTTCATAAATCATTTCGAAAAAATGTATCAATCTGCCACATCGCTGCTACCCCCTTAAGCCTAAAGGTAACATTTTTAATGGAATCAATATTTTTACATCCGACATCATGTGTTGGATTAATAGCACTGTTTACCTCGAAAAAAGGCAAATTACCTGTTTTCGCTAATTACCGGTTAACTGGTCGAGGTCAGAAATTGAAAAAAAATAACGGTATAGCCCTATAAATTAAATTTTTAAGGGACATTTTCGGTTTCCTTGATATCGATTTACCCGAGAAAAAAAATAATTCTGAAATTGGGTATCTTTTCAAAAAATCTAATCCTCAGCTGACGGTCCCTATCTATAGCATACAAAAAACCGTTTCTCGATATTTCCTAAATAATTCGATTCAAGTTTTTTCAGGAATTAAATTTATATTTTAACTCTGAAAAAATCGTTTTTTTATGATACCACTTTCCTGCTTGGTTAGAGAATCGTAAGTAGATAGAGCTTCACGTTCGACATACAATTTAGCATTGGGGTTATTTTCGAACTTAATGCAGAACGGACTTTTATTTGATGTTTCGACTTCAGTGAATGAAAACTTAATTTTTGGTTTCAAAATAGAATTAACTTTGCATAAATCTCACAAGAAATGTATGAATAATTAGAAAAAATTTTCGATAATAGATTTAAATTCCGGTTGTTACAAAACAATGGCCCTTTTTTTAGATTAGTCAAAATGGAGTTTGAGATAAGAAATCGGAATACAGTCCTCGCTCCCTAACTCGTACAAATACCGACACCAAAAATCTACAATTGTAAATTAAAATTGTTTTAATCATAGTATGTTTTACTTTTCTAGTTTCGAATTGTTTTATTTTGTAGTTAAATTCTAATTTGAATGAAAAAAGTTTTGTGTAACACAAATCAAATACAGCCAACAGTTTTATATTATTTTTGTGAAAAAACTTGCGATTGATTTCGGCTTTGTTTTTGAATCCAGAATTCTTGATATTTCAAAAACCATAATAGTTCGAGGAAATCTATGAAAACATAAAAATTTCGTTTGAAACGAAAGTTCAAAAAGCACATTGACCAACTCAAACAAATTGTATTACTTTCAGATGTGTCTATAAGGACAGGCGAATTTTTGTCTTTTTGTCCATATAACAAAAGCTCGCTCCCTAGAAATGGCATGAAACTAAGAAACAAATCATAATTTCAAAAGACGCTACATTATTATGGTTATTGGAAATATAAGTGTTACTTGTTAGTAAAAAATAATATTCGAAAATTTTCATTAATACATTTTTAAGGTGGTCGTTTTGTCCATATATAGGCAACAACTTCTCGAAAATGGCCAAAAATCTCCGAATTTCTGTCGCTTTGTCCATATAAACGCAGTCCTTATATACACACACGACATGTCGCGACAGTAGTTAGGGAGCGAGGACTATAGTAAGCGATCATTTGAAGTAACGCTTACTCATATGAAGTGACGATTTTCAAATTTTGTGCGCGACTTCAAATGAGTACCTGAACACCATTCAGTAATTTTTCAATTTTATGAAACGAATCCTGAGATTGTACAACTTTGCTAAATGTACAGTAAATATCATCTTCCAATGTCGATTTGACACTGATGCATGCCGAGAAATAATTCTTATCACTATTTGTGCAATCTGGATCACAGCAACAATTGAAATCACAAACTAGTGTAAGATCACAGTCACAAATAATTTCGGCTACAATTATCCTAAACAATAGCACTATTCCATGCCGCATTCTAAAGAATATAAATTTAAATTTCAAAAATTTAATATATTTCTACACCTCGAAATGAAATTTTAATTTTTTTTTGAATAAAGGACAAAGATTTTTTTGAATGTGAATAATAAAGGTATGGTTGTAGAAACTTGTAATATAGGGTAAGAAATGCGAATCTGTTTTCAAACTCGATTCTATGAAAGCAGGCCGAAATCAAATTTTTTATAATTAATAAGGCGCTTTTGTTCAGTCTATTTTCGATTTTTTCTAAAGCCTAAAAAAATTCTAGACATATTTTTTGAAAAAATATACGGTATAGGCTATACCGTATAGGCAGCTGAAAATACCTCTACAAAACCCAAGAAACGCATCCTGAAGGTGTTTGAAAAAACTCAATTAAAATGTCTTTTAACACACGTAAAAATACTCAATTTCGAATTGTATATCTTTATAAATTCAAAAACTTTGACAACAATAACAATATTTTAAAAATTTACTTTAAACTTTAAATTTACTTAAAACATTTTTAAGGGTGTCGTTTTTCCATATATATGCACTTACTTTTCGAAAATGGCAAAAAATCTCATAATTTCTGTCGTATTGTCCATATATACGCAGTACTTATAGACAAATTTGACAGAACATGTACAATTCTAAATTGAGTGTTTTTAAGGGTCATTGATCCAGTTTTTAATTTTCACTTTATTTCTTTGGAAAATTTTCCCACATATATGAATATACGTTATTTGCATATTAGGGTATGAGACTATTAAAAGAACTTTTGAAAATTTTCTTCATGTTTTTTTCTATCTTTACTGTTGAATTTTGTCAAATTGTTTAAGCAGGCGCTTCTATTGAGCCGTCTGTCATAAAATGGAGATACAAAAATGCATTTGTTTTTTTAGTACCTCTTGGTTTAAAAAGGATTATCCAAAAAATCGTTTTTGAAAAGGCAAGAAACCTACTAACAACGAAATTGAAATAGTTAGAAAGTTTTATCTCATTCAGGGGATTTTTAAAGTGGATAATTGCAAATGAAATCGCTGTTATTTGTCAAGCATTTTATAGCAAATACTATTGCACTTCCATCTTTAATTAATCACCCAAAAAAACTCATTGCATATTTGACATTTAAAAAAAATATAGACGAGTTTGATGAGGCACAAAAAATACACCTTAGATGCCAATATATAATGATTAGTAATGATTTTATTCGGTTCAAAATAATATAACTTATTTTAGGAAAACGAGTTTGATGATTTTACGACTCAGCCTATAAAAGAAGATCCCAACGACCGCATGTAATGATCCATAGCTAGATTTTAAATTTTCGATTTCTATTAAAAAAAACTTTGGGCCCTCGAAATAAAAGCTGCTCTAGATTGCATTTGTAAATGAAACAAGCCAGATTAGTCAAAACGATAAACAGTTTTATGGCCAAACTGTCATTTTTGCTAAAAAAGCAAAAATAATTATCTAGCGTATATAAAGTATGTGTTTTTTTACTTGCGAAATGAAAATTGCTTTTAAGGAAATTCCCGCCAATAAAAAAAAGTACCTAAGTGAATTTTATTTTGAAAGCCAAGCTATCACCGAGGGCGAGGAATTAAAAAAATAATCAGCCAAGTTACCATTTTTATTGGAGGCAACTGCTTTCACAGCAATTTCCATTTCGCAAGTAAAAAAACACATACTGTAGGGTCGCTGGCAGCTTCTTAGTTTTCATGAGCTTTACTGTTTATTCAAGACCAAAAAATAAATTTAATTGAACAATTTTTATTGTTTTTGATTAACTGATTGAGTAAAAAAATAAGTTTCTAATTAACTTGTCCCCACCTTGAAATAGCGCTGTTAACAGAGTGTAAAGAAACCTGAAGAGATGAAATCCATTGAAATTGAAAATGTAAATATCGTCAACGATATTTTTTAATTTTGTGTAACTAAATTTTTTCCAGCACAGCAAATATTTCAATTATTTTCCCTATATAAAAAATATGATATTAGTCAATAGTCAGGGTTTCAGGCGAGATACCGGTAGTTAGTAGAAAAAAATAAGGAACAAAATATTTTTTCGAGATATTCGCCAAAAAAGATTTATAATAAGCAAAAATTGTATTTTATCATCTCAAGGCTTTAGAAAATCTAGAAATCCCGGCGTACACCATATCAATAGTATTTAATTTTACCAGTTATTTATGATAAATATTCAATTTTGGTCCCTCTACGTTTTTTCATTAGGCTTTTTTTTTTGTTGAATTATGTACAAAATGTAAAATAGTGTTGATATGAATAAAAATTTAAAGCGAAACTTGTTAAAATTTTAATCATAATAATCTTCAGCTATTTCACTGCGCTTTTATAGAAAATCACATTTCGTTGTTTTCAGATTTTATTTTTTCCTAGTGTTTTCCTCCGAAAAATCGAAAATCGCATCCTATTCTGAAAAATTGCCAAATATGATCTTTAATAAATGCGCCATATCTTAAATATTGAAAAAGAACTTTGCCAGTCAAGGTCAAATGAACCAGTCAGGAGCTTGAAAATGATAATAAATAAGTAATTAAGTAGAATCATCAGTGTCTAGAAAGTGATTTCGAGCACGAGCGCGAGCTTTTTCTTCATCAATTCCTTCTTTTTCGTGAATTAAAGCGCGTTCAAGGATCGTTTTGCCTTCTTTGTAGCGCTAAACAAATTCAAATAGAAAAATAAACAATAAATTTTAGAGATGCGATAATTTTAAGTTTTTGAACATCATTCGGAATAGAAAATTGTGTCCTACTAAGTTAGTTCCGAAACAATTGATCTTTAAGGCGTCGATATTTCGAGACGAACTTTTTTATTCGGCGACTAAACTATACTATCACAGCAAATAAATGACGTTTTAAGACTTTAAGATAAATCTCTTCCGAGGATAAAATGCCTTAAATTTTCACAGATTATAACATTCGTAAGAAATTAAGACATTATTTTTGAAAATCTTCTTCTTAAAAATTATCTTCTTAAAAATTCATGATGATTAGGGAGCGCACCGGTAAAACTAACGAGAGAACTACAGTAGTTGATATCTTTGACCTCACCGGGGTCGTTTGACTCTGTGAAAAAACGATTCCGGGCTCAAAAAAAAAGTTTAACTTAAAAGGAATAAAGTTTCAATTATTGAAGACATAATTGAATGTAAAAATTATGGTGCCTTGATTTTTTTTTCATAATCAGTTTGATAAATTGTTTAAACACTAAAGTATGAATTATTTCGGTGAAATAACCCTAATATCAACATTAAATGATTGGCAAAAATTGATCTTTTTGTTGCCTTAAAGGTTGCCACTAAAGCGAAAAAAGTGTTCGTCCTTGAAGAACAATAAATTTTGCCTTTTTGTGTAATTTTTTTGTCATATCTAACGATAAAATAATCTAAAGTGCTCGGTACCCACTTTTAATGCTAACCTACTCGTTTTTGGAGATAGACAAATTAAGGAAATCTGAGAAAAGACGTAGGTTGAGGGTGTAATAGCTGATCACTAACCATTTATTCGATGTTACTGTATTTAATAAAAAAAATAATACGAATATAAATAAATAAATTTGCAAATTCTCTTTTCAATGCAAGGTTAGCTTGAGTTTCAATTTGATTTTTACCTGATCCTCATTTGTAGCGAATTCATACATCCAGCCCAGTTTATTTCCACAATTCAAGCAAAATACATCCCTTACCTACAAAAAAACAATGTTATATCTGCAATCTAGCTTTCCTTCAAAAAATTTTTAATTTCGAATTGAACATAAACATATTCGGTTTCAAAAGAATTTTTTGTTATTGATTTACTTTTATTTTGTTGTTAAATTTTCAGAAGAAAATAAAAAAATTGAAACAGTTGACAAATGAGTCATTTCTTTTTTGGGTAATTTTCTAGTTTTCTGAATACAGTGGACTATACAATATAGTCTATATTGTTAAAATGATAAAAAAAAACTTACCATATGGCGCCCAGTTAACATTACCCGGCACATTGCATCTGAGTGGAGCACATTGACCACTTTATTAAACAAAAATGCACGACCAGTTGAACCAGTAAATCGAGTTGAAAAGTAAAAAAAATGGTTGAAAAATTATTTTTTTTGGATTGTACAAAGGCTTCTATTTTCAAGTTTCATAAAAGCGAATTATATTTAAAAAATTTTAAGCATATGCCAAAAAACTGTTAAACTGAAAGCGGCGGTATCTTTAGAATGGAAAGTAGAGAAATACCTAAATATAAATGCTTAAATATGTTAGGTTTTAAATATAATTAGTAATTGTTAATTTATTATGAATTCAAATGTTTTTGAATCGGCATATTTTTCAACCAGTATCAATTCGTCTCTATTTGTTAGGGGAGCATCACACGTTGAGCAGCAGTAATATCTGAGCCCTCCTGGGTGCTGGAGAAAGACAACACCCATTTTTTATTATAAACTTTTTTGATATAAAATTATTGAATTTTCCAAATCTTCAGAAAGTGACTTTTTGGGAAATAAATATAACTTCTGATATTCTTTTTTTATCGAAATTTCTGAAATATTTTTATATAGAAAGTATCTTTATTTTGCATGTATTTAGCTCTAACAGAGAAATATCGGCAGTACGTTATCAGGGGAGAGGTTTTGACGTCCTTTTAAACAATGTAAAACACAAGAGGAAATAAATTTAAGAAAGGAGGAACAAAATCTACGTTTTTTACAAAATTATTATTATAGTTATTGCTAGGGGCTGTCTCTGGAAAAAAGTTGAAAAATAATTTATTGAATAAACATCAGCTTGACCAAAAATTCGAGATCAGAGTCAAAACTTTATTTAATAAATTCAAAATTGGGGTTGAAATTTTTTGGACTTCCGGTGTTTCAGATATCGGGTTTTCGAAATCTTGAAACTTGAATGGACGAAAAATCTAAAATTATAAATTCCCAGAAAATTCTTCCGAAAGTTATGCTTAAAATGCTTAATCCGAAAAATGTAGTTTTGTTCGAAATTTTGTTGGCTCTATTTTTCGTATAATTTTCGGCATATTTTACATAATTTTTGATGATGAAATTTTCGATCGACTTTTATTGGCGAAAACACCGGTTCAGATCAAGATTTATCGGTAAAAAATGGCGATATTGAAAATTATTTTCAGTCTCTTACTCTCCTTGAAATTTTGGTCAAGATGGCCAATTTAGATTTTCAGATGAAAGAACTTTATTTTAGGCCTAATTTTCTCAGAGACGGTCCCTAGTTGTTGTTTGAGTATATGTAATCTATATAGTTACGAAATTTATCTATATTGTATATAAGCTTATATCGCAGATTATGCCTAAGTATGATATTTTTGCAAACATAGGCAAAAAATATAAAGAAATGCAAAAATATCATACATAGGCATAAATTATGTCGCATTATCTTTGATATACAGGTTAATTTCTATTGCAGCGAGATATTTTTGAAAAGTTTTAAGTACTTTAAGCTAGTGTATGCGATAATTTTTTTGTTGAATAGTTTACCTAACAGATGAAAACGGCATCTTTCCGGAAATAACCGATCAAAATAAGAAATATTTTTCTTGTTTTTCATATTTTAATGGCTGTCCTTTACAAAAAGTATTTTCTAGTGCTTTCTGCTGTTTTAATTTTAATCAAGTTTTTTCTCGTCTTCTCCATATTTTTTCAAACAAATCCAAAGAAAATATTTTCAATGAATGAGGTATTTCCGTCTTTGAAATAAATATTATTTTAACGAATTTTTCGTAAAAATTTAACGAGAAATTTTGCATAGAATACAAAAAGTATTTTGCGACTTTTATAATGAATTATTGAAATTTATGCTGAAACCGCATGAGTTAATATCTAGGGAGTTTTTCATACTTGAAATGGAGGCTAAAGTGAAAGAAACAATGTATCGTGGACGTTCTGAAATGAAAATAAAATTATCTCAATTTAACCAGGTATTAATAAAGAAAATTTACTTTTTACATTTTTTCATATTTTTTTTCAAGATTTTTGGCTCAAGGCAGGGCATTTTTACTTGATTTCTAAAGTCATATTATTTTTCTATAAATGATAATAGCAAAATTCGAATTACTGTCAAGTTTGTCTATAAGGACATTTTTCTAAAAAATGCTAAAATTTATATTTTTTAAATTTATTTGATGAAAAATGGCTAAAAGTTGGATCACGTTTGCGTCCTATTAAAAGCTCTGTACTATAGTTAAATTTAAAATAACGTAAGTTTTCGCTAAATTTCGGCCGTTTTGTCCTTATAGACAGACATGACCGTAAAATTCATTTTATCAAAAATGGTGGCTCATTTCATAAAATAATTGCTTGTGAATTTGCTCTAATCGTGATGTGTGTTTTTAAGTCTACTTGAAATTTTTTAAATTAACATTACGAACGTTTTTTGATCTTGTAGCGTTCTTTTTAATAAATAATTTTTATCGAAATATTTTTATAATTTAAAATTATTGATTTTTGAGAAAAATTTATTGGACGTGAAAAATGTCCACAAATATTTCGTAAAGTTTTTGATTTTTTTTACTTGTAATGGTTTTTTAAAGACTACTTTCTCATGTAACTTTTTTTGTTTTTTAGTTCGTATTTTGGCGACCTTCGTTAATAAACTGAAGACGTTGATTCATAGCCTGGAGCAAAGGTCGATTTTCGAAATAATCTTCTCTTTCCGAGTCCGATTCCGTTTCCGTCGAATCGGAAGAAATGTCGTCACGTCTGTTTAGAAATTCGTCGTGAATTCGTTCTAGTGCTGAACCGAAAAAATCGCGGCGAGCAGAGGCTGTGCGAAATCGTTCTAAAACTGATTTTGGCTGAGAATCGATACCACTTCGGACAGCGATAGCACTTCCATGGAGGGAAATTTGACCTTCTTTGTACTGCTAAAAAGGTATCGGTTATAAAAAATAATAGCTGGTTTGGTAGTAAAAGACAATAAGGAAACTTAAAAAGGTATAAGAAATCGAAAGCGTATGAAACATTTTTTCTGACCACTAGATGACCAAAATTTTTTGGACGAGAATCGTTTTTTTTGGGCAATTATCTAGAGGTGTAATGTCAATTAATTTGTATCAACTACAGGCTCCTATAAGGGCCCCTAAAAGGAAAATGAACAGTTAGGACATTTGTGCCTCCCGCAGAAGATACGTCTCTCGGCCTACGGAGACCTATTAATTTTATAAGCTACTTTTTAACAACCGTACTTGTAACAAAATTGTTTTTAAAAGACGAGATTTAATTAAAAAAATATGGTGCCTAGTTTTTGTTTTCAAAATTTAGTTTGAAATACTTTTTTATTTTACATTGTTTCCATCAAATTACCATAACAAGAAAGACTTTGAATAGTTTGTAACAAAACAATGTTCAAAAACTCACCTGTTCACTATCTTCTATAAATTCATTCAACCAACCAAGGTTTAAATCACATTTTTTACAATAGACATCTCGTACCTAAAGAAAATAAATTAATTATCATTCAAAATTTATTATTTGTTATATTTACCATCTTTTTTCCAACTGTCGATCCCCTGAAAACAGGGTCTTTTTGGTGATAACTTTTTCCGGAACTATTTAAGTTTACAGCTTTTTTGAAAATATAGACCGACCGGAAATTTGATCGGAAATTGGATCCGACAGCGGCAGATATACTTTGCTTCGACGCTTAACATTTTGAAGAGGAGGCAAGAAAGCTTTCGGATTTGTTATGAATTAAAAAAATACAAAAAAAAATGCCATGGCCATAAAAAAATATTTACGAAAGCCTGTTTTTGAATCAGTAACCCTGTTACATATATTAAAATTGAGAAATCACAAATTTGAAATAATGATAATAAAACAAAACAAAGGTAGTTAATTTTTAATATATATAAAGACAAGATGAATTCACCAAATTATGGTGATTGGATTTTTAATAAATTAAAGTACGTTTTAAAGCAAAAAAATATTAACTTGGCGTTTTCCACGAACCTCATAAATTTTAATTCATTCATGTTTTAAATTTCTTAAAGTTATATTTTGTTAAATCATTTAAATTGAAATAATTTAATTACGGAAGCTATTCTTATTCCAACACGATTTTTAAAACTTATAATATTTGTGATGGAAACGATCTTTTCAACAGCAGGATTTATTTAATGAAAAAAAACAAAACTATTTTTACCAAAAAATGCCTTACAAAAAAGGTGCGTTCAACAAAAAACATAATTTTTTTCCAAATTTTATTTTTTTGAGATCCTAAACTTTTGTAAAATTTATTGAAAATATTAAAAAATATTTAAGTCAGATATCATAAAATCAGTCTTTTTTGTCAGTTTTATTATTAATTGACCCTGCTTTTGAGAAAAAGCGTTTCATCAGAATTCTAAATTTTGTATCCATTAAAAGGCAAAGGTTGGTATAAGACATTTATTGATTCATATTTCAATTTTATCTTCATTTTCATCAATTTTGACCCCTTATTCTGTGTTTCCACCAATTTTTTTATTTGATTTCTTATTGAAACAAGATTTTTGACAAAACGGTCGTTTTCATAAATAGAGAATGATTTTAGAGTTTCTGTGCATTTTTTGCGTTTTGATACCATGTTTTAAAGTAAATGAATTGAAATCCGCTTTCCTAGAGGACATTCACAAGATCTACATACGAAATGTTTTGAATCATCTTCTGGATGTTCTGTAAATAAAATACCCATCTCTCAAATCTGAAAATAAAAACACCTTATAAAATATTTATGGTTTTCGAGTGAATACAACTATATTTACAGAAATTTCATACAGAGGTTATTGATGAAGAATCAATTTTCGATTGAGCATAAAACTCGAGAAACTTAAGCAACCACGAATCAAAGATATGGCACCAAAGGGTCAAATAACAAGAATGACCCGTATGGGGTCATATTACATACCATTACTTATTACCATACTCGTTATGACCAAAACAAGAAATAATTACATTGTATATTAGAGTGCTGCTTAGATTTCTAATTCGGTCATAACGGGGTCATATTACATCGGAAAAAAATAAGTTTAATATTCATCAATATCGAACTATTTCACCAAAAAACTCGAATTATTTAAAATCAGGCCCATATCTTTCACTTTGCAACTTCAAAAATTCATTTTACTGTCGTGTGTGTCTATAAGGAAAGGCGAATTTTGTCGTTTTTTCCATGTGAAAACGTGTCGTTTTGTCCTTACAAAAAAAATTTCACTAAAAATGCTCGAAAAAATAGCGCTAGAGAGCTAAAAATGCAAGCCAAATTTTCAGACAACTTCGAAAATTTTTCATTCATACATTTTTAAGGGAGTCGTTTTGTCCATAAAGTTGTCTATATGGGAACCTAATTCTCGAAAATGGGCAAAAATCTCAGAATTTCTGTTGTTTTGTTCATATATACGCAGTCCTTATCGACACACACGACAGTATAGCCTTTTAAATAAATTTGAAAGGTGGTAGCCTATCTGATTCTGGTAGTGCTGAATTTATTTCTTGCAATTTCACTGAAAGATTATGCAACGTTTTTGACATATTTTTCGATGATAAATTCATCTCTTCCAATTTCCCGAGTTCAGAAGTAAATTTTGAGCCAGAATTTAATCTCTTTTCAATTTTTGAATCCCATGAACAAAGTTGCTTATCAATTTGATTTATTTGCGTTTGGATACCAAGCTGACGTTTGGAGATAACGATTGATGAGTGAGACAGATAATTCCGAATGTGATCTAATCCCTCGTAGACGTTATCACCAGATATTAAACTGAAAATAATTTATTTATAAATTTTAATTAATTAAAAACTAGAAAAAAAATTAAACTTTTCTTTGAAAATATATTAGTGTCAAATGGGTCTATATTATAGACTCTATATCGAATATTATCCTTTCTCCTGCTTTCGCACTCCGCGTCACAACTGTGACGTCAGAAAATACAGTGACCGATCAAATCACACGATTCTTAAAATAAATTGACAATCGTGTGATTTGATTGGTCACTGTCCTTTCTGAAGTCACGGTTGTGACGCGGAGTGAGAAGGCAGGAGAAAGAATAATCTTCGATATGGACATAAATTTCTTTTGGTACATATTTGTATATGTTAACAAGAGTTAAAATATATTAATATTTTTACATTCAATACATTATTATGGTTTTTGAGACAGTCTTTTTTTCAAAAAATATGAAAAAAATGCGTAGGAATTTGCCAAATTTTCTCAAATAAAATAAATAATTTTAGATGAATTCTTGTAAATGAAATTTACCCTTGTATGTTTCTTATACTGACTAATTGGCTTTGAGTTTCTCCTAATATCGGTGGCGCTATAGGGATATTTGAAAGATCATTTTTTGAACGGGATGAGGAACTTCTTACTCTGGTACTCACCGTCCGAACTCCATCACTCATTCTTTAAAATATAAAATATCAGTTTTTATAAATAAGGGAAAAAATAAAAAAATTATAATTTTTTTTTTCGAAAATTACCTTTGGTCTGATTTAGATACCTCACATCAGTTCGGAACTGGTACATAAGATTTTTCTGAAATTCTCGGCCATAATATTACTTTTTAAGCTACGTGGCACTTTAGAGTCGGTTCCCATCATTTACCGGAAATTTTTGATTTTTTTTTGGAAAAACCGATAGTTGTTGGTATATCGATTACGGGGCCCACACGAACAAATTAGCCAATATTTTTATATAATTCGGCTTTTGAAAACGACTCATCCGATTGAGTTATTAGACTCAAACTGAGCAAAAATATTTAGAGAAAAAATGAACAATTTCAGTAATTTCAGAGAAAATCATCAATGTACCAGTTCCGAACTATCTTATCGGGAAATGTGGATATCTTAAAAAAGACCATAAGATTTTTTTGTTCGTTTTCAAGTGTTTATCTTTTTTTGTAAATTTATGGTTTGAAATTACTTGATAAAGAGACCTCAATTAATATACAATGTAAATATAATTTTTTATTAAATAATCTAAGATGGCAGTGAGTCAAATCGTGTGATGGTCATGTTATAAAAGTTCAAACTTTCTTAAAAAAGTTCGAGATTTTTGATTGTGATTTTTTTTGTGAACTGTTTCTTGGTGACTTTGTCAGGTCAATTTTTTTCATCGGTTTTGATATATTCACCACTTCCATTTCGACATGAGCTATCACCGGACTGCTTGGTTTAGGCCTTGCTTTTGGCGAAGTATGCGAAAATATTTTATCGAAGGTTGACTCTTTTGTATTTCCTTTGACTAAAAAAATTTATTGAGGATTTATGAAATAAATGAGTCGAAAATAAAGAGTAAAAGACGTTTTCTATTTTTGCATTCGAAAAATCGGTGTGTATCTCATCAAAACGAATATTAATAGGATGCACAACGGGCAAATGTCTATCTTTTTAACTATTGATAGCAACAACAAAAGCAGAATTGAAAGGGAAAAAAATAACAGTTGAAAAAATCGAATTTTCACCGGTAAAAATAGCGGTTATTGCTTAGAACAAATTTAAAATATTCCGCCTACGCATTTTTCAATCTAATTTGTTTCGAACATTATATTTTTCAATATTTTTTTGTTATAATATAGCAAATGTTTTGTCAGTACGGTCTATCATAAAAAATTGAAAAATGTAAGATAATCATGATCAAAATTCAAGTTAGTGCTAAGAATAAGGGTTTTTAGAAGCCACTAGAAGGTCGAAAATTTTTGTCGGAATCGTTATTTTGGTGGCGACAACCCCCGGATCGCTTAAAATTTTTCATCAGCGGTTTTAGTTTAGTCTGTAGGGTTCCCGCTGCGCACTTTAAATATGAAACTACATAAATAATACTATATGAGTCAAATCAAGTGTCCCGAAAAAAAAGTCTGTACGATTCACAGAGTTACAGCTCGCTAATGAGTTATTTTCAAATATCATTTCATAATCTTGAAGGCCTTAGAATTTAATTATCTTTCGTTTGACACTTCTCTCGAGAAAATCTGATTATATTTATCAGATTGAACTCTGTAGATATTTGTACAGACCTTTTTTTCCGGGACACTTGATTTGACTCAACAGTATGTTAAAAAATTGTCACTATGAAGTTCCAAAATGTAGGTTTTTGGCCATATTTTTAAGGATACTTTTAAAATTACTGTCAAACTGTTGATGACTTACTAAACCATGTAAAAAATCGTCATTAAAATGATAAAACAACATATAACATATAATGTGTGTTTTTGAATTAAAAGTTCAATTTTATAATTATGGTGCCTAGGATTTCATTCAAAATTTAATTGTCAAAAAAATCAATTGAGTTAAATTTTTCATAAATTCATTTACCTAACCCTATTTATGCATGCTCGATAGAGAGCTTCAATCTCGAAACATACATTTTTAGACTTTTCTTTTAATTGTCAAGTTTTTCAAAAAGTTTGTACAAAACCTTAATTTACAAAATCTGGGAAGTTACACGTAAAAAGTAGGCCATAATGAAATTAATAAATGGGTCAACTTACAATTTTAAATTTCAAAAATTTGATTAAATTTGACGGTTTTCGACCTCTAAAACCGGATGTAGTCACAATATACAGATTATGAATCATAATTTATGATGCCCGGCAATAGAAAAATAATATTCTTTGTGCTTTGTGTGCGATAGAATTGTGAATTTATTTGATTTTAATGTAACTGTGATGAGAAAACTTTTCTGGGAACTAATTTTCCAGTTTATTAATAAAAATATTGCTGCAATAACCCATTTTCAAACTCGAGTGATACAAGGCGTTCAAGTTTAGTCAGAATCCTAGAAGGCCCTTTAAGGGGGTATGCAACTCTGATTTGACATTTTCTCGGTGAAATATATTGAAAACTAAGAGCTAATGAGAAATACCGAAAATGCTAATTTGTAGATCTATCCCTAATCTTGCGAAAAAGTACATCACGAATTATTTTTGACCACTACACCAATAGGTGACAAGTATCGTAACAAGATGACCTTTTCCAAACTGCAAAATCTATCTCCTCCCAAGGTATATCAAATTTTCCCAGATCACGTAAGGTATCGCGGTAGTATGTCAATTCTTTTAAAGAAGCTTTTTTTTAATCCGCGACTGAGCAATTCTAGAACGCCAAATCCGCGACGATTTTCACAAATTCAGACTTCAAAAATTATCTCCTTCGAGGATATATTTGCATACGATTTTAAGGCTTTGTGAACACTTTGCAGCATAAATTTAAAAAAACATGAAAATGTGTGGAGGACATGCTTTTTAGTGAGGCTCTCCAAATTGGTGTTTTGACCATTAGAGGCATACGTTTAAAAAGGCTCATACGATTTCCGTATTCATAAATTAAGACTGAGTGCCAAATTACAGAAAGAAATAATATCAAACGAAAGAGGAGATAGCTTTTAGTGCGCTTTTTGGGAGGCCTATAGGGGTAGGTGTGTCAATTTAGTTGAGCCTTTATAGAATTAATTTATGATAAAAGAAGTTCCCAAGGAACTCATGGTGGCATTATTTTTTTCAAACAATCTAGAAAATCTAGTTTTAAAATTCGAATATTTTTGCTTTAACCGCATAAACCGGTATTCCACCATGATATGAACATTTTTATTGGTGTATGACCCGCCTACAAACAATGCATGACATTAAATTATCGAAATGTCTAATCCGAATTCTAGAAATTTCAATATTTTGTTAAGGCAAAATGTTAAATCTAATATCGAATTTGACGCTGATTGGTTGGAAATTTTGATAAGCTGTTAGCCAACTTTTTGATCAGTGAGATCTCAGCTTCAATTTGGTGGTACTTTTGTTACGATCAGACGAACTTTTTTTTCGAACTTTTTATTTCCGGTTCACTTTCATTTAATTTTCTAGAATTTTAGAATTTAATTCAAAAATTCCTTCTCATCACTTTTACCGCATTATATTTATCTACCTTAGTCGAAAAAATGGCTTCATTCTAAACATTCGTCTAAAAGAAGATAGAGTTTGAAGTCGAAAAACTGGCAAAATCGGCGTTGAAGTAAGATTCCAGAACAAAAAAAATCAAAAATCGAAAAATTCCTTCTCATCACTTTTTTGCTCTCATTTATTCGCAACTTTGTGTAAATTTTGAGACGCTTTGTATGTGGGGTCTAAAAGAAGATAGTTAAAAAAACCGTTTAGTGCTCTAGAATAGACTCACCACCTGGTGGTGTGATGTAACAGGGTTGACTTTGAGATGTGTAATCGTTAGACGAAGGCTAGATCTACAAACGAGTATCCTCAGATTTTTTACAACTGCGCTAGANAAAATCGGCGTTCAAGTGAGATTCTAGTAAAAATGTCAAAATTTGGAACAATCCTTCCAACCACATTTTTGTTCTTATTTATCCGCTACTTTGTGTAAATTTTGAGACGTTTTGTATGTGTTGTATTCGTTTTGTATGTGGGGTCTAAAAGAAGATAGATTAAAAAAAAACCGTTAAGTGCTCTAGAATAGCCTGGTGGTGTGATGTAATAAGTTAAACTTTGAGATGTGTAATCGTTAGACGAAGGCTAGATTTACAAACAAGTGCCCTCAGATGTTTTACAACTGCCCTAGATTTGATCTGAGGCGTGATTGAAAGGTACCAAAAAGTGACACCCACTCCCTTAAAGCTTAATTTTCTCAAAAACGACCTTGTAATTTTTTTTTTAATTTAGAATTAGTTGGGGAAACTTGTCAACTACATTTCTGGTGTAATAGTTTTTCTCGAAATATGCTCCTATTTATATAAAATTTAATTTTAGTTCAACCAGCTGTCAATTTTTCAGATATCTAAAAAAATAAAGTTGATCCGATTAAGTTGAAAAGACCACCAAATGAAAGCTGATAGTCTCTACTGAATAAAAAATTTGCTTACGTCAAGTCGAAATTTTGACCCGATATATTCTAGTATCATGAGAACGCTAAAATTGAAACGAAATTTTTTCAAAAAACGACTCGATAGAATTTTTCGAAAATTTAGTATTAGTCGGATAAGCCCGGGCTTCCGAAAGGGATAGGGATAGAAGGGATAAACCGAGGGGGATAGGGATGGGATAGGGATGGAAAATTCAGCGCCATAGAGGGATAGGGATGGAAATTCCCATCCCCCTTTTATCCCGTTTTATTCCCATTCCCCTTTTATCTCGTTTTTATCCCCTTTTCCGGCCCTATTCCGTTCTATCCCTATCCCCCTTT
The DNA here is from genome assembly GCA_004367855.1 of Oikopleura vanhoeffeni. NCBI lineage: Eukaryota > Metazoa > Chordata > Appendicularia > Copelata > Oikopleuridae > Oikopleura > Oikopleura vanhoeffeni. The sequence goes on from SCLH01000502.1 coordinate 89,085, forward strand.
CTATCCC
>SCLH01000502.1:95128-110254 GCA_004367855.1 Oikopleura vanhoeffeni
AGAGAGATGTAGTATGAAAAACACTGTAGTGTCAGAAAGATGCCGGCTGAGTCAACCCCGGTTGCGTATAATACATTATCAGAGAAGCCGAGGTCATATCAAAAAACTTTTAGGTGTCTAACTCATTCCATGGTAAAGACAGGGAGGATACAATGAATCAAATTTAAATAAGCAAATATCAAGGCTTTCATTCTATGTGCTGAGGCTCATCACTTCTCAAGCAACTCGCTACAATAATCCAATTTTTAGGAAGCTAATATTTCTAGCCAGTGTTCTGAAAGGGGTATGATCTTTTTAAATTTTTTAGAAAATCTCGAAATTGATATTTGAAAAAAAAGTGATTCTTGTTACTTTTGTTTTTGAAATTTGAAGAATAAATGTTTCTAAGAATTCCAAAAATTTGTTCTAGCTGACATTTTTTTAAATTCATAAAAACTATAAAAAAATTGATAAGCTTTCGATGTATTAGAATGATTTTCAAATCAGAATAAAAGACTATGAGAAATTATTCGCTCGAGGTTAACAAAAATAAATTTTGCGCTCAAAATAATTTTGAAATAAGTAGGCGGGCCTCTGAATTGGGTTAATTAAAAGCCCTCTTGAAACGAATAAGAATTTAGTGGTTTCACATTTTTTTTTCGATAATTTTTAAAAACTTTTATTCCACTAGATTTCAATAACCCAATTGGGCGGAGGGCCTACTATTTCAAATTATTTTGGCGCTTACTTTTTGTTTAACCTGTGAGAATAATTCTCATACTCTTAATTCTGAATTTGAACAATGATCTACATACATCGACAGCTTATCAAATTTTTTAGTTTTTTTTTGTAATTGAAAAAAGTGTCAGTAGCTATTATAATAAAATGTGATGTGTACGTAAGATGAGGAGACAGTCGATATTTCCCCTTTCAAAAAACCTTCCGAAGGTTCGATTGGTTAAAGCACGATCAAAAATGTATTATGCGAGGGTAGTATAACATGTCTCGAAAACCCAGAGACAATTTGCTTGTCTCACCCTGTCGCCATTTTTTTATTTCAGCAGAAAAATCATTCTATGACGAAGTAAATAACAGTTCTTTCACATGGACGAAATTACAAAAAAATTAAGGTGTGAAAATTCTAAAATAATAACATTTTTTCAAGTTGTTCACGAGAAAAGATTTTTCAAAAAAATAAAATTGAATTTCCTAACTTCTTGGAAAATTTTAAATATCTAATAAGTTTTTTTTTTTATTTTTTTTTTTTTTTTTTTTTTATTTAAGCCTACCAGTACTGAAAGCTGCAAATCAAAAAGGTGCTGGATCATTTTTTAACTTATTTTTAGCATTTTTCAATTAATGAGTTTAAATGGATTGTTTCCCAAAAAAATATCTTAAAAAAAAATCTGAAAAAACTCGAAGATTTTGAGAAAAATCTCGATTTTTCTTTATGCTATTAGCATGTTATAAATACATTTATAATGACGGCCTAGCCTGAATAAAAAAACCGTTGAGTAGTCCAGTACCTTTAATTAAAAAAAAATATTTCGTTATTGGGTTTTAAAAAACTTAATTCAAAGACTAATCGATAAAAAGTTTTCAATTATGATCGAATTTTTCAGACAACTATTTAAACGAAATCCTAAAAATGCGGCCTTGGTGGTGGTGTTTGAACGGTGCGAGAGTTAAAACGTGCCACGAATTTTTCCAGAGGGATCCGAATTGGAAACGCTCTTTTCGAAAACATTAAACTCCCTCTTTGTGCCAAATTAGATTCAACAGAATCAGCTTGGGATTTTTGCCCTGTTTTTTCGATAATGAATTTTACAAAAGAGGATCGCCAGAGACCTCCCGCCGCTGGGGTACGGCCTCGGCGGGCAGCCAATAAATTATTTCGAGGGGCCCCCTTTTTTCCCCCGTTTCACAGAAATGACCCAACAACAGTGGTCAAAAACGAAAGTAAAAAGTAAGAAATCACGATTATTTAACCCTTGGAAGTTCCAAACATCGAATAAATCGGTGGATTGTCCGAAAGTAGATTTTTCGATCCGACTTAGAGCGCTTTTATATTGTGATAACTACACATCTGAATATCTCCTACAAAACTCCAGTTCAAGCGTAAAGGTCCACAAAATGGTTGTAAAAATTTATTAGATTTGAAAATTTTTTAATCTAAAATGTAAGGAAAATGAACCGGCAAAAAAGACGTTTCGTGGCTGAAATATTTGAAAATTAATATTTTTGAGTTAATGAAAAAATATTTCGATAATTGATTAAAGCGATTATTAAAGATATTTTTTCTGGTCAATAGTAAAATCTAAGAATTTGAACATTACATGCAGAATAAGACTTTCTAGAACATAAAATTTCAAAATCTTTGCCGGATCAGATTATTTTAATTGTTTTTTTTTTTTTAAAATAAATTCATTTTAAATTTCTTCAACCAATCAAACTAATAAATTAACTTTCGCAAGTCAAAAATTTTTGAAATTGATCCAAAATCTTATTATTTCGAGATGCTTGATTGCATTTTTGAAATTATTATTTTGGTGCAAAAATAAGATTGCATTTTTATGGATGTTTAATGGCGTATTATCTACCAACAGTAGATCTCTTAATTAATTATCGCACCGGGTTTATCTACCACGATCCGTTCGGGAGCGGCCGGGAAGTAGGGTAGATCAAAGTCCCGACACTGCTCTCAAGTTTGTGTAATTACAGATATATACTTTTGTAAGATAATATCATTAGTAACAAAAGTAGATTAAATTGTCATCGTAACGGAGTTTTGAATAGGAATACAATACCCAGACAAGATATGCTATCTTATCGTTTGGCCTTTTTCTACTTTCTGATATCTCGTCCGGTAACAGTAATTTTGGTACCAAAAAAGATTACGGTGAGTTCGTTTAGGGGGAAGTACCCGAACGGAATATTTTGCGACTGCATTTAGGGCCTCGATTCTTAGAAAATGAGCTAATAAAATGTTTTCAGAAACATTTGAAATTCATATGAATGGTATTTTTAAAAAGGCTTACCTAAACTAGAAAGTAATTTTTTTCGGAGTTTGAAATTCAGCGAGTCGATTTTAAAAAAAAAGAGAAAAAAAAGTTATATTGAAAAAAAGATACTTAAATCACTATTTAGTTTATTATAGAAATGACTCCCAAGAAAAATTTTCAAAACCTGTTATACACAATTCAGACAGTTTTGAAAATTCATACAGTGGGTTATATTCAAATGCTCTAGAGTGTAAAAAGCTAGAAAGTACTTTTATGCGGGAAAAGTTTGAAATCATCAAGTGCGGAGAGTTTAGAAAGGAGAAAAGAGAAAAAATATTTTATTTTGGAAAAAAATACTTTAACGACAATCACATTTTGGTTAATTATTCGATCGCACTAAAAAGTTATCTTTGAGGTGTCAAAGAAGGAACTTTAAAGGTCTTTAGAAAAACATGTACACATATAGTATAAAATCAATCTGAGTTAACTTACGATTCGTGAAAGCATTTTTACGATCGGTTTCTCTATTCAAAATTAAGAATAAGAAAGTATGTTTCTCTTATTTCGATGAGAGCCAAAATTATAAACTGAATTTAGTTTTGAAAGTTTTGGCAAAGAATAAAACCGTTAGGATTGATTGTTTGTCTTATATCACATAACCTACAGGGCAAAAAATACGGTAGTGCGAAGAACCTTAAAAATATGTAATAATTAGATAAATGAAGTTATTTGCCTTTGAGTCAGGCGAATGATTTGCAAAATCAGTCATTTTCCAGTTGTGTGTTGTCTTTCTGTTCGTCCTTGTACCAGCTACATAAATGAGTAAAACAACCGTCGAGTACCTTCTGCGTTGGGTGCGTAGGTTTGAGCGAAAATATTTCAAAAAGGGTAGCAAGACGACGCACTCAAATTATTGTAACGCGAAAAAAGGGTACATAACAAGTATGAGATTTAATTCTGTCCCACATTGTATCCGCTATTGAAACTACAAACGCGAATCTCTCGAACGGAATTCTGCGAGTGGAGTCACTTTATGTTGATATATGGTGATCTGATTTATCTTCTATGGGGTGGAGGGGGGGGACTTTTTCGCAGTTTGACTTTGAGGCAAGATTGTGAGAGAATAAACAAGAATGGAGTCAAATTAAAAAAATATATCGATGCTTCAAACAATTTGAAGTCAAAATTGAGAAAAAGAAATTTTTTTTTTCGGGACATATAATTTAGAGCTATGAGGAGCAATAATTTTCAAAATGCAATATCTTAATCTCCTCCCTGGGTTTCATTGGTTAATAGTGATAATAAAGGTATGGCTAAAATGATTTTTGATTTATAAAAAACGCCCCCTCCAAATTTTTGAAATTTACCCTAGAATGCTCTCCGAAGCGCGTGCAATTTACCGACTTTTTTCAGCCATTTTTCACAAAAATCTATCTCCTCTCCTCAATTTTCAAAAATTTAGAAATTTCATTTCAGGGATCATATACGCAATGCAACTTTGAAACTTTTTTCCCTCGATTTTGCAATTTCGCACTGAGGTCTCTCACAGTATACATAAACGTGAGCGCCTAAAAAAAAAGACTGCAAATGAAATATTTTTTTTTAATTTATTTTTTTTTTGAAAGATCAAAAAATTTTAAACCTAAATCGGGCTGAGAATTCAATTTTTGTTAATTAGAAGTTTATAATAACAAAAATAAACCTTTTCAAATTTTCCACATTATGCAGAAATTTTCAAATTTTGAGAAAATTTATAGAGGAGATACGAATTTTTCCGTAAAAGGCCATTATTTTCTCATAGTAACTTTATTTAGAAAAAATATAAATTTTTTTGCAAATTAAATGTTCCAAAACGGGCTATAAAAGGTCGCCCGCCTCACCCCCTTAAATCACGGTTTTACCCACGATTAAACTTATAAATACCAAAATGTGTTTTAGCTGTTGGGGTGTTCCCCGAGAGATTCACCGCTTAACCAATAGAACGCGTACTTTGGTTTACGTTTATTTAAAAGGGGCGTTTCAATCTCCCCGCGGCGAAAACCCCAAAAGCTGAAAACACATTCGGTATACCTATATAACATATAACTTAAAATATTAAATAAATGATTTGCAAATAAGATTTAAAGATATTGGCGGAAATTTTTGACCTATTGTTTTTCTAAGGAAACAGACATGCAAAAGATGTTTCTTTCATGGCGGTAATTACTTATAATATATGAGATACTTATAAATTTAACACGGCAATGACAAAACTTTAAGGGGGTAATGTAAGCGTTTTTCAAAAATCGGAGATGACGGCACTATTTAAGGTCTTATTGAATTCTATTTATCATATAAATGGAAACTTTATATTAGACCAAAAATTGACTTAATGAAAATAATGGCATTCTACTCACTACCTAATTCTAATCGATGTTCTCCGGGGCAAAAAATGGCATTGGATGTCAATTTTCTCAATTGAGACGAATTAATTTCCTTGGATTTAAAAACGACGTCTAGCTATCAAAATAAAACTTGGACAACACTATATATAGGTGAACCTGGGTTTCGCCGAAGCACAATTATCCAAGAATGTAGAAAATCACTAAATAATGCCGAGTTTTTAATCAATTGTGTAATAGGGGATTTATGAACTAAAGCTGGCTGTGTAGAAGGTTATTGCACCACGTTTTATTCTGACAGAGAGATATAATTTTCGAGAATTTTTTAATGAGCGGGAAATAAGGCCAACAAAAGACGAAACATGATTCGAAAAGATTTGAATCTTCCCAATTCAATTTCTCGCCTTTCTTGGCTTCTAATTTCAAAACCCCTTAAATCATTTTTATACCCCTCATTTTTAATCAGCCTGCTTTTTTCCAAGCGATTTTACAAATTGCTGCGAGTTGACACTGAAAAAATTTGAATGCAATTTTTAATAAAAAATTAAAAGTTAAACATTGTCTAGCCGCTAGTTTGGTCACCCTGTCTCGGTGGGAATTGTTTACCAATTTGCAATTTTTAAAAAAATTCTCAAAAACATTTCGCGGAAATAGCGTAGGTTAAACTTTTCTTTTGAAAAATACCCTAAAAAATCAGATAAAAAATGAACAATCTGTGAAAAAAGAGTACAAGACGACGTATCTTCTTTCAGTTGTATGATGACACATTTGTAAAGCTGTGGTTCAGTAATCAAGTGCGGTCCGATGAGAGACTTTTGGACAAAAAACTATTTGCTATCGAATGTCGGGAAACAGCTTGGATATTATCAGGTTTTGATTATCCGAAAGTTTATTTGTTCCTGATTGATAAAAGTTTTTCCACGCGTGAGAAAATATATTTCGCCAAGCTTTGAAATCACTCATTTAGAGAGATGAATCATTTTTTCGATTTACTCAAAATCAACGCATGGCAGAAAATTATTTATTACTATTTTTGAATTCGCATTGTGAAACTGAGTAAAAAAGACTTAATAAAAGTCAAATTTTGAAAAAATTTGAAAATTTTTTGTTTTTTTTATCGATTTTATGCCATGAACTCAAACTTTGAGCGCGTTCCTAGAAAAAAAGTGAGAAGACGGTATTAAAAATCTGTCAGTGTTTAAAGTGTTCGTTGAAAATCTTAATTCAATCTGATAAAACAGGAAAATAAAATATTGATTATACAAATCTGGTGGGCGATGTTTTTGTGCCAAGACGTGCAAAAATTTTTCGATTTTTTTTCGAAATTTCTAGAGTTTTAAAAATATGTCGTTTAAATCTTTCAGGATTAAATAACCACATTAAATAGTGGGATTTTTTGAGAAATTAAAATTTCTTTACCAATATTAGTTAGTCCCAGGGATGTATTTTGAATTTGTTGAAAAATCTCCTTTTTTAAAAATACATAGATATAAAGTGAAGTTCATGAAGGAGAGAGACATTCAGCGCCGAAAGCCTGAGATTACGGGTGTTTTTTTTTCATCCGTTACAAAGTCTGTGCCGGTGTAATTGTTTGTCTCCCCCGCGCCCTCGAAAACACCCTTATACCGTCGGGTACCCCCTTAAACGGAACAGTGTGGTCGAATGAGTTTTTGGTCAACAAAAAGTCCATGCCATGTTCAAACGAGGCAGCTACTTGGGAGCAAACTGCCGTTCTTTTTAGGCGGATATTTGAATCGGTCAAATCCTTCGTTTGCACCGCCACCTATCTAGGTAGCCAAGATGAGATATCAAACAACATAAAGACGCCAAAGTCTGAAAGACCTCGGCCTGATTTTTCAGATTACTGTTTGTGACCCTTGAGTGCAGTTCCGTGTGAAAAATATGTCCCATAAATATTAACTTTGGCGCCACTGAGTGAGCACAACTTCTAAAAAATAATTTGTATTTTAGTGGAAACCTGAGATTCGTTCTGATTGCTCCCGAAGGGTTTTTCATTTGACCAAGTTCCATTGAAATTGGAATTCAAAAGAAAACTTTTGAAACTGAAGTATGAACTTCTAAATGATTATTCGGAAAAGGTAAAAAATCTTCTGTTAAAATTCTGTGAAAGTCACATATCATCAATCGTGAATAACCAAAATTATGTGTAAAAGTCCATTGTTTTCCGACCGCTAGATATATTTCGGAAAAATGATAAATTGTCGTTTGTCAATCAATAACACAACAGCCGTTTTTCGTTATAGGACGAATTATGCTCTAAAAATCGAAAATTAGCCGCTGAAGCTGCTTAAAATTTTTTTAAGCCCATAATCGATAACGAGACGTTCCTGGTTGTTTTTTACCTAGATTTTTAGCCAACATTTTATCATATAATTCGGCTTTTGAAAAAACACCCATCCATTACATTATTAGATAGCTAAATTGAGCACATATATCTTGTGAATAATAAAATAAAAATGGTCGCGAATCCCGACCCATTGTTTTCCCATTTTTTTAGAAAAATCTAATAATTACAACAAGTTTTCCAGTAATCTCAGAAAAACCATTAAATAAATAAGGTCCATGGCGCATTTTTATTTTATCTATTCCACAAGATATTGTGCTCAGTTTGAGCTGTCTAAGAAGTGTTATCGAATAGTTGTTTTTTAAAGCCAAATTATATACAAATTTTAGGCTAAAAATCTAGTCAAAAAACACCAGGAAGTCCGTAATCGATATGTAGGAACGGCCACTGGAGAAAACTCGATTTTGTAAGGGCTGGCCACAGAAATAAATATAAGTAATAGGTATTTTGAAAATATAAAATAATTGTTTTTTTTTTTTTGTCTGTTTTTTTTTTTTTTTTTCTTTCAAATAAAGTAGGTAGGTTTGGTCATTTTGATCTTATTGGGCGGGTTTTAATGAGAATTTTACAACATTCTAATCATGATTAGAAACATTTTATGGTGTAAAAAAATGTCGACACAAAAAAACTGGGGAGATATAATATGCAGTCAAAATAAGTGAAAAGAGATGCTTGAAAATACTGGGAATGAGAGACGATGAAATTCAAATAATTCTAATAAAAGTAGCCAACATCTAATATCATCACAGGTAAATGTAGGCATTTAAATAGGCGTAATTTTTATGATAGATTATACTCTCACAATCCGAAATATTATAGCCGAATGGTGTTTAAGCTTTGGGGTGTCCCCGAGGAGATTCACGCTTAAACCAATCAGAAGCGCGACTGGTTAGTTTTTATTTAAGGGCTTTGCAATCTCCCCGGGAACAACCGCAAAAGCTAAAACACTATTCGGTATAAAAAAGTTTCTTAATTTTATATATTTTTGGTGTAAGATATATGTTTAGCGCGTAACATGGGAAAGGATGAAAAAACGGAAGCGTTTAAAGCAATTACTTTTTCAAAGGTCGTTGGTGTGCCATCTGAAGGAGTCTTTTTACATTTTTGATAAACGCTCTTGCAGGCCATATTTTAAAGTTGAATATCTTGCCGTTTTGGATCATTGAATTTTTTTTTTAAATCTAGGAATTTTTTTATTCCAAAACAAATATTGTTTTCAATTCTTTTAAAAAAATATTTTTAAACGGTTTTTTTAGCCATGGGATTTTTTTTTTGCACTACGTTACAGGCAATTGGACGTAAAATTAAAAAATATTTTATTGAAATTTTAAGGTAAAAATTTTCACAACCGTGAATTACAGTTAACTGGTGAGCAAAATAACAAAAACATTTCCCGCACATTTTAAGTTTCCAGTTAGATTGCAACAAACCATTTCGTTTCATTTTGCAATATTGCAATTTTTTTTCATAAAATATTTTTTATAGGATAATTTTTTTGATGATAGTTCGACTGTGATGGTTCTATGATAGTTTACGCTTGGTGACTTAGCTTTATGCTTGGCGGCGTAGAATGTTTACAAAAATTATCGAAACAAAAAGTATTTCTGAGCGAGAAGCTAGTGCCGTTATATGAAAACATCACCACACAGGTAGACCACCCACAAATTGGGCGCGTTCTTAAATAGTCTCGGAAGTATTTTGAAAGATCTTTAGGACCATTTTAACTTACACACCCCACCGCGCTACTGGGTGTGTTTTTAAAACACACCTTGAAAATTCTTCGAGGGTGATTATATATTTACGGGTTATCTCCCTTCACATATCTTTTTTAATTTCACTCCTAGGTGTTCGAAAGTTTTATTTGGACCAAAACACCAAATTTTTCTTAAAATAAATTAACCCCTGGAACACAGAAACAAGTTCCCAGCCCACGAATAATCTCTCTTTGGACGTTAAATTACAGAAAGCTCAAGGCAGTTGAAGCTCCACATTACTTTTTGCAATAGGAAAGTTGAAAAAAGTTATATTTTTGCATTAATCAATTCAAGATTCTGAATTTGAAATTTTAGTTCTTAGAAAATAGTGTTGGAAACCAGGGTAGTTAGCATTACGTGTACGTGCCCCATCGTAGTCTTCACAAATTTTGTTATCTATGGGTACCAAACGCACAAGTATCTCTCATTACGTCACACTTAATGTCCAGATTCAGATCTATATTATATTAGATATACTATATCATATATTCAAAAGTTATTTCGAAAAAAAGTTAAAAAAACAATGATGAAGAGAAATCACGTATTTCTTATGAAAAAATTCTATTTTAATAGGTTATACCTTTTATTATTTTTAGTTTGAATAAGTTATCAAATGAACAGTGTATGACACTTTTGGATCCTTTATACATTAATTTTTATAATATAATTTTTTTCATGGAATACTTAAATCGAAATTTTTGAATTATTTCAACTCCAAAAAAAATATCTGTCTCAAGAACGAATAAACTTAATTCTTAAGTGTTTTGCATGGCACCAACAGCTTTGCCTAAAAACTGATCTTATCTCACATTTGTATTTGATTGTCCTAGTTTTCCGAAATAATGGGTTTCGCGGAAGTAACAACTTCCGGGCGAAAAATCTCAAAAAAATCAACTCTCGAATATTACGAACGGCAAATATCCATTGAGTATTTTTTTCCAAAATATAAATTTGAGTATTTTTTTCGGAATCACCGCAAAAATTCTTTATGGCTGATATTTTTTTTGATAAGTGAAAATACGTAAATCAGTTTCATTGAATGTTCTCGGAGATGGTCTCACCAATCCAGAAATTTTCAATTGTATTGTCAAGCAGCCAATGAGTTATATCCTGACAATTGTATCTATTTGGCAAAGCACGGGACCGGTTTCCGGTAACCGGTCTAAATCTTTAAAACGGGGTTTTTCTCGAGAAACGGGGGAGGTTATGTTTTCGATTTTCGTCACCAAATGTCTTGAATTAATCCTATGATGAAGCAGTCTCCTTTAACATGAAGTACCCAATTTAATCTGACAATAAGACATTAAAAAGTTATATACCAGGATGTCGAATCCTAATCTGTTTCATAAATAGTTATATAATTTTAATCTCTTTATTGTCAAAGTAAATTGGGACTTATGTTCAAAATAGTACTGCGTAATGAGTTAACTAAAAAACCATTGTTTTTTATTACGGTATATACAACATCATTATACAATTAAAATGTATAATATATTAATACGATCAAATAATTCAGCATTTAGACAAATTTTGAGTACTTTATGACGACTTAAGTAAGTACTGTAAATTGTTTAATAAACTCGGGATATTTAAATATGGATATTTTCTACTCTCTTTATTGTTAATTAAATTGGGACTCTATGTTCGATAATTACTGCGCAAATGAGTTAATTAGAAAACCATGGGTTTTTATTACGGTAATATAACATATTATACAACTCAATATAATCAGCATTTTGTCAAATTTTCAGTGCTTCATGACGACTTAAGGGTATGGTGGGTTCCTATATTTTCTGCAGTTATTATGTGCATAAAAATGGCCAACCAATCAATGGTTTATGTTTTAAAAAGCAACAAACAACCCAATAAGAAACTAAAAAAAATTTCGAAAATTTTTGAGTTTTTTTCGATTTTTTTCTTGAGTATTTTGTTCAACAATTAAGTACAAAAAAAATAACGTAATGTTTCATTTTGACCACTAAAACTTCAAAATTTCCGGCTTGACGTAAGCCCAATCTTTCTTTCAGTGGTTTTCCCTAGCCTTTCCTTTGAGCCTACTTTCGCAAAAAATCGAAGCAATTTTTTTTTCGGACAAATTTTTTCCCGACGTGACCTTGAAAAATTCATATTTTGAGTTTGGGGTCGAAAATTGAAAAAACCGGCTCCTCAGAAGTTTCTATTGTTTTCGAGGCTACCGGTTAGTAAAATTTGAGTGAATTTGAAAATTTAACCTAGGAGGAGATAGATTTTCGATTTGAACAAAGTCAGAGAACAACGGTGGTTTTATCGGCATATTCTAGAAAAAATATAGCACTAATCGACAAAAGCGCTCCTCAGAAGTTTTTAAATACTAATTATACAGGTTATATAAAAATTTAGGTTTATTTCAAAAAATAAAGCCTGAGAGGAGATAAGATTTTCCCGTTTTGAACTTAGGTCTCCCTGTCTCGCTTATGTGTCTGGGAGTGTATGCATGCAAAAAAAAATTTGACACATGTTTTTACGCAAGAGAATATGTCAATTAGGAACCACCATACCCTTAAGGGGGTCGGTGCATTTGGCAGATACGGATATGGGCTTCTTTGATGAAAAACTTTTCACATGGGTTTTAAATATATTTTTCTCAATATAACCACCAAGAGTATGTTTGCATACTCAAGGCAAACTTTTGTATCTAAAGAATTTTCCGTTATTGCTTTTTAAGAAAATTTTGAGCTCGAATTAAACTTCAAATTCCACAAATTATGAAGAAATTTTTGAAAAAGTTGCCGAGCATTATAAAAAAAAATGCCTATTTTTCCATCAATTTTTTTACAGTATTTGTTTCAAATCAACGAAAAAAAAACTTTTCAAAATGGCCACTTTAACTTTTTCCGCGTAGTTGACCACATATTTTTATATATGATGATTTGAAAAATCATACCGATAATTTTTTTGGGATTTTCGGTCGAAAGCTATTTTGGAAATATTTTGAAAATTTCCTTCCATTTTATTGTTCAAAAACTCTCAAACTTTATTTTTTTAATGGAAATCCTTAGCTGAAATATCTGGGAAAATGGCGTACTTTAACTTTATCAAAATATGTCCTCGTTTTTGTTTTCTTTGCGCTCTAGTTATACTCTGATCATACTTTTTGAATGGATAAATACGGTTTGCGCGAAATGTACTTAGCCCTCTTTTAAAAATCAAAAATTTAAAAAAAAATTATTTCAGGCCGAGATTGCCTAAATTGGTAAGGCCGACTCGTTCACGGGCACGCCAAAATGGTAACTCATGAAAATAAATATTTATTTCGAATGTGCTAAAATTTCTGTCTTTTGTTAGGAAATTTTTAATTTTCGATTTTGACGTAGAATCAATCTGAATTGAAATTATAATAAATTTTCGAATGGTGATCGAGAACCATCATTTTTTGAAGCTTCTAATTAATAAAACACGAAACAAAAGAAATTTTATGTAATTTAGACACCTAAAGTACAAAAGGCGCGTTTTTAGAGTGTTTTATTTTGAGACGAATTTTATAAGTAAAAAAATAATCGATCTGAAAAAAAATACAGATTATATCAAAGTGAGCTCAAAAGTGGCAACTTACGTTTGAAAATACTTTTTTATTCGAAAATTATTGAGGTGGGCAAAAAGTTTCTCATGAAGACAAAAAAATTGAAAAAGTGAAAATCTGCCAAAATGCCATCCGACGCCCCTTAAGCGGGTGACTGTGCTTTCTGAAAAAAAAAATTCAAGATTTTGACTAGACTAATACGGGCCAAAAAAATCACAATGGCGGCAGTCTCGCATCTCCAGACCTCTAGTTTAGGCGTCTAGGAGGACAAACGTTAAAATCAATTTTTATGACTAAACTATATATTTGATTACTATAATTAAATTTGGCCTAACTAGAAGGTCTGAGAGATGCGAGACTGCCGCCATTGTGGATTTTTCTTTGGCCGTTTACGTCTAGTCCAAATCTTTGAAAATTAAATTTTTCAGAAAGCACAGTACAACACCTTAATAGTATGTAAATTGGTTTATTAAAACTTGTGATATTTAATAAGGATATTTTTAATCTCTATTGTTTAAAGTAAATTAGAGAACTCTATCTTCAAATAGTACTGCCGTGATGAGGTAATGAATTAATATTAATGTATTCGGAAAAACAATTCTGTACATTTCATTTGCCCATTTTAGAAGGTTTTAGGTAGGCTTGAGCCGATATATCGGCTCTTCTGAGTATGTGGGTTAAGGGGGTACTGTGCTTTCTGAAAAAAAAATCTAGATTTGGACTAGACTAATACGGCCAAACAAATCACAATGGCGGTAGTCTCGCATCTCTCTGGTTCGGCGTCTAGGAGACAAAACGTGAAAATCACTTTTTATGACTGACTACATATTCGATTACTGAAATTAAGTTTGCATAAATATTGACTGGCCGAGAGCTTTTATCCGACCGAGCCGATTTTTATAAGATGATCTGGTTCGNCGAACCAGATCATCTTATAAAAATCGGCTCGGTCGAATAAAAGCTCTTTGCCAGTCAATAATTAAGCAAATTTAATTATAGTAATCAAATATACAGTTAGTCATAAAAATTGATTTTAACGTTTTGTCTCCTAGACGCCTAACGCGAGGTCTGAGAGATGCGAGACTGCCACCATTGTGTTTTTTTTGGCCGTATTAGTCTAGTCCAAATCTTGAAAAAAATTTTTTCAGAAAGCACAGTACCCCCTTAATGTAACAAAAAGTCATTACAAATAAATGCAAATCAATTCAAAAAAAATCAGAAGAAATTTCAAAAATTCTCAAAAAGCTGTAATATGACACCATTCATCTGAGATGTATGTACCAAAAAACTGGTACTAACTAAGTTCAACGAGGCGGTTAATTTGATAATAAAATTATTTTTCCCAGATTAAACGGCTATCCCTTTTTTCTTACTTTTACTTTTTTTCTCGAAAAATCGAGGTTTGAGAGCCTGAAAATCACAAATTTCATAATTTTATTATTTTTTCAAAAATTGTGTTAATTTCATTGATAAGTGGCGTTGACCCAAAAATAACCGATGTGGCATTTGTTTCAAAATTATTAAATATTGAAAATACAAAAAATCGCTATATTTTGATCACGTGAAGACCAAAAAATGTTTTCATATTTTTTCATTTTGACTTATATTATTCACCTCCAAGAAGTTTCAGAATAATCCACCCATTATTTCTATAAGTCCAAATTAATGGTGGACACGCTAACCATATGATTTTTCTCAAAAGTTTCCAAGCAGTTTTGTATTCTGGTAAATTGGAGTACAAAAGTACATTTTTGCGACCGCTACCCCCTTAAGAGGGTTCTACATGTGAATTGTATGCACAAATGAAGTGCCTTTGTTTGATAAATTTCACAAACAACATATTATTTTTCGGTAAGTTGGGTCTGATAAATCGATTGCGACAAATATATATTTACTATTTTGACGTTTAAATGTATTTTTGACCTTTACCCAAAACTTGCGAATTACAAAAATCGGTATAAAAATGAAATAAAAATTCCAAAAATTCTCTGGGAAAAACTAACCGATAAAAATATGTTTTAAGACAAATATCTTCTTTATTGAGAGAAATAAGGCTTCTAATTACTTGTTACAAAATAAACACACC
>SCLH01000502.1:110273-173270 GCA_004367855.1 Oikopleura vanhoeffeni
ATCAAAAATTGAAAATTTTCTACGTGAACTTTGTTGCATTTATTGTGTGAAATCTTTTCATAATCTTAATTTGTTTTGTCCAAATATATTTAACGTTTACGAAAACCGGTTTTATAACTTATACATAATAAGATCCGAACGATCAATTTTTTTATACAGTATAAAGGTCGAAAAACAAGTTTAAGGGGGTGGGTGTCGGTTTTTTTTGAGTCCTTTATAGAATTAATTTATGATACATTAATATCGGTTATGACTAAAGTTGACCCAAGGAATCTCATGGTGGCAATTATTTTTTTCAAAACAATCTAGAACAAAATCTAGAATTTTCAAAATTCGAATATTTTTTTGCTTTTACCCGCATAAAACCGGTTTTCCACCATGATATGAACATTTTTTATTGGTGAATATGACCCATCAAAAACGATGCATGACATTAAAATTATCGGAAATGTCTTAATCGAATTCTAGAAATTTCAATTATTTTTAAACAAAAATGTTAAACCTAATTATCGAATTTGACGCTGATTGGTTAAAAATTTTGATTAGCTGTAAGCCAACTTTTTGATCAGTGAAATCTCAGCTTCAATTTGGTGGTCCTTTTGTTCCGATCAGACGAACTTTTTTTTCAAACTTTTCATTTCCGATTCACTTATAGTCATATTTCTAGAATTCTGGAATTTTATTCAAAAATTCCTTCTCATCACTTTTACCGCATTATATTTATCTACCTTAGTCGAAAAAATGGCTTCATTCTAAACATTCGTCTAAAAGAAGATAGAGTTTGAAGTCGAAAAACTGGCAAAATCGGCGTTTAAGTGAGATTCTAGAAGAAAAAAAGTCAAAAATCGAAAAATTCCTTCTAATCACTTTTTTGTTCTCATTTATTCGCTACTTTGTGTAAATTTTGAGACGCTTTGTATGTGGGGTCTAAAAGAAGATAGATTTAAAAAAAACCGTTTAGTGCTCTAGAATAGACTCACCACCTGGTGGTGTGATGTAACAAGGTTGACTTTGAGATGTGTAATCGTTAGACGAAGGCTAGATCTACAAACGAGTATCCTCAGATTTTTTACAACTGCCTTAGATTTGATCTGAGGCGTGATTGAAAGGTACCAAAAAGCGACACCCACCCCCTTAAAGTCAATCCGGTGCCACAGAACTGTACGGGCGCCTGAGAGTTAAACATAATATTTGAGTGTTTGGTAAGAATAATAGGAAAAGCTCAAATTTTATTTAAAATAAATTCTTTACCAGTCACCTTAAAGCGATAACGAATCGGTTACACGGATTTCGTATAACTCTGCAGGATACTTATTTTATCGAAGAGTTATATCCGCGAAATGATATCGCTTAGTAAGATATGTTTACAATACACAGTTTAGCAATGCCGTAAGTTTGCACAATAATTTTTTGTGTACTAAGTACACTGTACTTAATATAAAACCCTATTCTGGAAGCCCTGCAGACTGGAGGCCTCAGTCCATTGTACACGTTAAAAAACTATGAAAAATTCGTTTTCTCTATTTTATCAAGATTATTTTTCTCGAATATTCTGTAATTAACAAAGCCTATGTTACATAGCCTATGTAACATAGGCCTAAAAATGTAACATAGGCCTAAAAAAAGTAAAAACTATCTTTTTAAACAACGAATATCCATAATTGGTTAAAAATTTATTTCATTTACAACGTTTCGCTATTCGCATCTTCAGGTGTTTGTGAAAAAATAAATTTTACAGTTTCAAAACTACAAAAAATTAGATTCTAGAATAGTTCAAGTTCACGAAATAATATAGTGGGCAAATGTGAGGCAAATTTTTATGCCCACTTTCAAAATAGCGAGAAATGACGATGCTTGCACTGGTTTGAAGACTAGGTTTGAAGATTCGAATAAAAAATGCTTCCGCATTTCGGCGTTCGAAATAGTTTTTGAAATTTTGTTGCAATATTTTGAAGTGGTCCATAAAAAATTTGCCTCTCATTTTTTAATGAAAGGGATTTGGGAGTTTTGGGGAATGTTATTTCTCTCTAATTCTTCAAGTTTGCTTAAGTTGGGCACCGATTAATATGATGGTAGGTTTGTTTAGCACTAGAAAGGGTCCTATGTTCTGTGGCTATAATACGGAGCGTCCGTTTGGTCATGCTAACCTATTGTTTATTACATAAACATCGAAAGTGGTAGATACAGTTGCATGTATCAAGTTTTGGTGTATTTGGTTTACTATTTTTGATAATAATGGTTTCTACTCTAAAACTTTTATACTGAAAGCGTATGATAAACTCAAGTATGAAAGACTTTATTTTCTTATTTAGGTTTCTAAGATAATATTCAATTTTGCTATTTGTATTATCTATGCAACATGTTACAGTAACCTCAGGCCCCTGCGGTTGGTTTTTCGGGATCTTCTTAAAAAGTTTGCAAAAGTTCGTCGATGAGTTTTTCTGGGTAGGATTTTTTTGAAAAATTCTCTTTTTGATTTTTCAGGTCCCGTATAAAGAGTCTCCGTGTAGAGCTCGAGTACTATCGCATGATGTAGTATGGAGTACCATACTGCTGATTAGTTAGTTTCGAGCCATCACGGATTGTTTATAATTACTGAGTATGGTTCAGAACCTGCTTTTCGAGAAAGCGTTTAAATTCGATTTTTCCTGCATTTCGATAAAAATTGTGCGTGGACAAGAAATTTAGATTTTTTATCGGTCATCTATTTTTTCGAAACAGTATAAAAATATTGTGGCTCCAGGCGGTTTAATTCATATAAAATAATGATCGAAAGATAAAGCCCCGTTTTAAATTGCTAGGTTATCGTCGGCGTATTCTTAGCCAGTGGTGATGATATGCTCTTGTTTCTCAGTTTTTTGATAACTGATCTCTCTAGGCAGCAATAAATAAATTTTGCGCCATCTAGGGGAGCTAGACGGGAACCCATATTGGATATCCAAAATATTTACTCGATCAGGAAAATTAAAATTTTTTCTGAATAATAAAAAAGCCTGAAAAAGCCAGAAATCGACAGCCAACCTATGTTATATGTGTAAACAACTTGTCCAAAAAAATGAAAAAAGTTTTATTCCAGATTATAACATCAACAAAGCTTTGAAAAATGTTTAAATCAGCCAATTTATTTAACCGTTAGTGCGAAAGCTGATTATGTCTCTTCACAAAACCCCCGGAAAACATTTATGATTACAGCCTGAGTTTTTTTTAATTGTCACTTTTTTTCGTCCGGTGGTGGTGGGTGAGACAGCATTTTGCAGACGAAAAAAAAGTGACAAAATAAACAAAAAGCTTTTTTGTCACTTTTTTTTTATCCGGATAAAAAAAAAGTGACAATTGCGGACGAAAAAAAGGTGACAATTTGCCGGACGAAAAAAAATGACAATTTGCGGACGAAAAAAATGTGACAATTAGTAGTTGCCTTTATACTTCTTCTAGATCGAAATATTTCAGTTCAATGTTATCATATTTTAAATAATTCATTATAAATTGAAAGAGAATGAGTGGGAACATCACTTTAAAAAGTGTTCCCAGAAAGTTGCCAACCTCGCAAAAAAGTTTAAATTGACTGAGGAGTTAATGACTGCGTCACCGAACACACCCGTATTGTTTTCAACTCAACTTCAAGCCAACAAAACATATATCACGAAAAAGATTGTTCAAAACTGTTAGACATTTTGAAAGTGACCTTTCATCTGAAAAAGTTCAGAGAATAATAAATTGAAATAATTCAAAAACCCGGCGTTTCGTTTAATCTCTTAAGTATTAAAAGAAAACCGGGTTTTTGATTGGCTCAAATTATTTTTCTGAAATTGTCACTTTTTTTTTTGTCGACCGAAAAAAAAAGTGACAAAACTGAAATTGTCACACTTTTTTCGTCGGACGAAAAAAAAAAGTGACAAAAAGTCACGTGCACAAATGATGTCATCTGTTATGCCCAAATTCAGCTGTAATTTAATCTCGCTGTCTACCACCGACGAAAAAAAAGTGACAATTAAAAAAAACTCAGGCTGTATATCCTGTGATTGCCTTATCTTGTTAACCCGTGTGAGCCACAGAAAAAAAGTTCGCCAAGGCACCGAATCTTTGTATAAAGGCTGACTGTTCAAGCGCGCTTTACAAGTGATTAGAGTTTCAATTTTTTTTGCATAAGGAAGTTCAAACGAATATATTTTTGCATCCGACATTTGATATTCTAGAATTTGATTTTTAGTTCATAGAAAATTTACTGATAAGAGCAAGGTACAAACATATCACGTGATACAAGCTCACATAAGTGTTCACAAATTATTTTGGTATTGGAATCGATGCACAGGGATCTGACCTTTGTCATCGTTTATTTTTGATTTGATTTATATATAATCAATCAAAATTTTTTTAATAGTTTAAAATTTGATGAAAAAATCACAATTCTTTCATAAAAATGGTTATTATTCCCCTATAAAAGCAGATAAGTACACTTCTGATATTATTTCTGGGTAGAAATATACTTATCAAGTGGACTCTGTGGACAAATTTAATTGCCTCGAATAATTTTTTAATAATTAAAATATTTTCCGTGAATACTTAAATTGAAAATTTTAAAATATCACTTTTGTATAAAAATATCTGTTCCTTATACCTGTATTAATCTTTTGTTTGAGTGTCAACCATGGACAAAACACTTTCCTAAAAACTGGCTATTTTCAAATTTTAATTGACGCAATAGGTCCTTTTAATTTTTTTAGAGTAGGAGATTGGAAAAATCTCAAAAAATCAACCCTATGTAAAATTTGAACAAATTTCAAAAAAATAAGTCACTTTTTTGAAAACCTTGCAAAATTCTTTATAATGCTATTCGAACGAGACAATTCTACGAGGTTTTTGCATATTTTAGATGATGTTTAAATTATGCAAACCCCTTTATAAAGGTGCTGTGCTCACACGGGTTAGGGTCTTTATTGCATAATGGTGAGTTCGTTAGACTCGACTTGTGACAATCGGGGGTTCCAATCTCGAAAATGTTCGTTTTTTTCAAAGAATTTTTTAAATTGCAAGTAAAGGAGGGATATTGTCTGGCCGGCTGAGTGAAGAAATTTGTAGGTCAATCGCTAGCACAACAAATTTTCTGATTAGAATATCAAAATGACATCTTATTTCAATTTTTTCTAATAATAAATTATCTAAGAGAAAATAACCCCTAATTAGGCCTCCCGAGCAAAAATCAGTTACTTGATAAAAGGGTCCTATAAACCTGAAACTTAAGGACCTAGGGTAGTTTTTTTACCTTGAAAATTTTTCCCGAAAATATTTTTTGGTGCAAGCACTAAGTGGCGCTGTTTTGAGTGATCAAATTTTTAATTTTTAACAAAAAGAAATCTTATTTGCAATGCTCACTCACTTTTTTCGGTAGAGCGAAAAATTCTCCTTCATATTGACATTTCAAATTTTATAAAAGGCCATGATCACGTGGTGTAGCACCGGAAATGGAGGTGCCCGAAAGCTCGAATTATTTCAAATAAATGATTTAAGGGGGTATGCGACTCTAATTTCTCTGCCGGTATTGTATTAGACAAATGCCTTAAATCGATAGCAAATGTTTTTAAAGTGCAAAACAAGCCAAATGAGCACAAAAAAATAAGAACTTTTTTTCGCTTTTTCAGATTTTTTCTAGGTATTTTTGTAGCTTCAAACATATTTGCCTACTTGACGCGTTTAGAATGAAAATTTCGATATGCTACAAGAACGTTTTTTCATCAGTAAATTGTCAGCTTAATTTCAGTGGTATTTTCAGTCTCATCACGTGACATTTTTTTTGACATTTTTTCGAAAATTGACCAAAAAAATCATATTTCTTATTCTAACAAGCAATTTAAGAAAAACTCGCGCTTGTCTCTTAGGAATGTTATGAGGACTACATAGTAAAAATTTGAGCTATTTCAAAAATTTATCCGCGGAGGAGATAGATTTTAAAGTCTGAAATTGCAAAAAAACGTTGGTTATTTGCCGTTTTTTAATTGGTTGTTCATCCGATCAAAAAAAGCTCGCGCTTAAAGTTTGACATGCTATCGTTATGTATTCTGTGGGAATTTAAACTAATTTCAATATAGCGCCTAGGAGGAGATAGAATTACAAGTTTAGGAAATGTCCCCTTGTAAAGATACTGTAACAACCAGTGTTAATGTCAGAAAGAACTTTTGATGTACTGAGTCGCAAGATCAAGGATAGATCTACAAATAAGTATTTTCAGTTTTTTTTCATGAGCTCTAGGTTTCAATATAATTCACCGATAATATGTCAAATCAGAGTCGCATACCCCCTTAAGGTACTCAAAAGATGCGCAAGCATCGATTTTGTAAAACCGGTATTAGCAACTTTGAGTGTCAGATGAGCACAGCTGGTGCTAGAGGCGATTCTATGATTTGGGGGTGTAGACAACATCATGGTATTTAGCATGTATAGGAAATGTCAATATCTGAATTCAATAAATTTTCTTGAGATTTATTTTTACTAATTTTCAAGAAATTTTTGCTGATTGCTAATTTAACATATTTTTTGTTTTACTCGACCTAGCTTTCGAATTATTTATTCATTTTCAAGATTGTGATAATTTAAAAATTTTAAGTTCAGAAACAGCAGAATCAGAATCCTAGAACAACCCTATAAATAAGATAAAGTTAAAATTTTCAGGAGATATTTTGCGGTTTTAAGGCGTATTTGCAGGCTCAAATTTGGGAATATAAATAAATATGATGCAGAAATTTCAGCAGGGCAGGAATTCGTAAGAAATTATTAGAATTTTCCTAGTTTTGGGAATTTTACGGTCAAATGATAACCTGAAAGAATGGGATTTTTAAAAAAAGTCCGAGCTTTTAGGTCTTTTGGTCATTATTTTTGGACGTTTTAGTCAATATGGTATGCTTCGCATCTTCTGCGTTCAACATCGTTTCGGAATCCTTTTTCAAAGAGCCTGAAAAGCATAGTCTTGAAAATTCAAGTCGAGCCTTTTGAGACTTTTGAATTTATCACGAAACTTAGAGCGTATTCATCAGTCTTTTTGTCATAATGTTTACAATTTAAAATGTGGAACAAACGTGGGATCCATTACTGGGTCTTTGGTGGTCTTCAGCTCGGAGTTTTAGAAATCGTTTAGTTTGTCCAATATAAATTGGCTGCAAGGGCAATTGTTACTGGTAAATTAAGTTCGACATATCAATTTGGGGAATTTTAGCTTTTGCATGGCTAGAAATAGTTTTTTGAGCTTTATAACACGGTAGCAAATGTTGACTCTAAAATCTGGTAATATTTCGGTCATTCGTCTAGTCAGCCTGCAAAACATATTGTTCGATGTGAGGAGATGTGTATTCAAAAACAACAGATAAGCTGTAGGATCTCGCTCACGTTTTTTATCATCAGATAAAAAAATTTTTTTTTTGTATCACAAGGCGAACTGGATATGAGTTTCCTATAAAAATATCTTTAAGCTCTTTAAGGCTTTCCCGGAAAAATCTTCTTGTGTTGAACCAAGCGTTCGCTCTCTATGTAGGGCTGTGAAAATATTGCCTTTTAAGTATTTTATAGACATAATGCTATGTTTAAAATTCCACAAGACAGTTAGGCGTCCCCTTTTTCGGTACTTGATAAATTCTAGAATGCCGTTTTTAATAAAGATTTTTGTATCAAGGAAAATTGTCTCATTTTCCATAGACATTTGCTCTAGTGTAAATTTAAGCCCTTGATCGTAAGAGTTTATATCCTTCATAAACCCTCTGACAGCATTTTTGCGTATAATTAAAAATGCAGATTAAAAATGCAAATTAAAAATGCAGATTGCTAATTAGTCGAAAAATAAAATTGCTCAGAAGTCACTTTTGACCCCGGAAACGAAACCACAAGGTTAAATAAGTCCAACAATATCGGAAACAGCTATAAAGGGCACTCAGAATGACGAAAATTGTCAATTTTTAACCAAAAATAGTTATTAAGCAGTTCTGTGAGGGGCAAACATCCAAAAAGGATCACCACAGTTACTTTGATAGAAATTTTCCGCAGATTCAATTTTTTATTTTTGAAAAAAATCAACATTTTTGCCGATTGCTGATTGGTCAAAAAATAAAGTTTCTCAAAAATTATTTTTTATTTCAAAAATGGAACCGTAGGAGCACATAAGACAAGAAAACAATGTTTTCGAAATTTTGATATTCAAAACGGCAGTTCAGAGCAGTCAAAAATTAAAAAAGATGTCATTTTGAAACATAATCAATGTATTGATACACCAAGCTGTATCAAATTGAAAATTAACAAATTGTCTCTGTGCAATTTAAAAGTCACATAATTCCACTTTTAGTTAATTGCCACGTCAATTCCGATTTGACCGGTAGTAACATCAAAACGGAAAAAATATTTATATTCATTATAAAAAAGCCGTATAAAAAGGATTTTATGTTTTTGATTCAAATTTGTTAATAAATGAGCCCTTAACCCCCTCACACCCAAAACCATTGAAATTCCCCTCACACCCAAAACGCCATTCGGGGACGCCACTTTGAGCGGTTATTGCGGAGAAAATAAATGCGATAGAATATTCATTATTTTATTGACCCGAGATCAAGGATAGATTTAAATTGGAGGCCAATAATTTTTTCGAAATTTTAATTCTGTTTGCTCGATAAATGCAAGAGAAAATAGAGGATTAGTTCCAGGTACTTCATCGGAAAACCATACATTTTTCAAAATCACATATGAATTACAAAAGATTAAGTAGAACACTGGCTATTCAAATATTATCTCGAATTTTAAATAGCTTATCTAAATCGTCTGAAAAACAAGTTTTCGTATCCCTTCGAGCCAAAATTCACACACTTAAATCAAAAACAAATTGAATATAAATAGTTTTTAACTTGAACTTTGAAGGCTCATCACGGTGAATTAGAGAACAATAAAAAAAGTTTCAAAATTTAATTATCTTTGATGAATATACGCCATAAAAATGAACTTTATTTTTATCAAAAGAGATAAATAACTCAAACCTTGGCTTTTCTGAATTTGTTCTCTGATTAAAAATATCTCTCTCCATAAGTCTAGAACATGATAATCCTTTTTTCCTGTGCCGAAAAAATACATTCGAAATTGTAAGCAACCATATTTTGAGGATAAAAATAAATTATTAGATCAAGTTGTTCAGCAACTAAAAAACTGAGTATTGAGTCAGCTGTACGCTTGATTATTCGGCATGATATCAGCCGGATGTGCTCTTTGTCGCTTTGCATCGAATTCTAACTAAAAATCAAACAGATTTATTTCAAAAATAATTATTCCGCAGCATTATGTGTTTTTTTTATTTTTGAGTTTATAGAGAAATCACTTAAGAAAAAATAAAACTCTCAATAAAAACCAGAGAATAAAAATATGTACCAGAAGCAGCCTCAAGTAATTTCCTAAACTTGAGTCCTCCTCAAAATTTCATTTTATGTGCGTATTTACGCTAGAATTTTTTTACGATAATCAGGCGAAAACCTAAAAAAAGGAGGAAAAAATATCTTTTGAACTACAAGTCGTATCAAATTTTAAAAACCATTACTAGAAAAAGAATTGCGAACTTTATGGCACATTTGAATTAAAAATCTGTGGAGTTATTATTCTATCTCGTTTTGAGGATTTAAAAAATCTTGCGTCCCCGAATGGCGTTTGGGTGTGAGGGGGTTCATCGGCCAAAGCCCACTTATATGAGGATTTAAGGTTTTGATTTAATTTTGTTTTAAATTCAGCCCCAAATCGGTCGAATGCCAATAAAAAGGTTTTTATGTTCGTAATTTATCTTGTAAAAAAATGAACCCAAAATCGGCTGAAGGCCGAAAGAAGGGGATTTTATGTTTAAATTTAAATTTGTTCAAAACTGAGCCCAAAATGGGCCGAAGGCCGATAAAAGGAAAATTTATGTTTTTAATTTTGATTTTTCTTAAAAACTGAGCCTCAAATCGGCCGAAGTCAAATAGAGCGGATTTTATGTTTTTTATTTAATTTTGTTTAAAAATGAGCCACAAATTGGTCGAAGGCCAAAAAAGGGGGATTTTATGTTTTTAATTAATTTTTTTTTAATGAGCCACAAATTGGCGGAAGTCGAATAGAGGATTTCATTTTTTTTATTTAATTTCGTTTAATAATGAGCCCCTAATCTGCCGAAGGTCGATAGAAGGGAATCTTATGTTTATTATTTAATTTTGTTCAAAACTGAGTCTCAAATCGGCCGAAGGCCGATAAAAATGAATTTTATGTTTAAATTAAAATTTGTTCAAAAATGAGCCCAAAATGGGCCGAAGGCCGATAAAAGGAGAATTTATGTTTTTAATTTGATTTTGTTAAAAACTGAGCTTCAATTTTTTTTTTTCAATTTTTATTCAATTTTGTTAAAAAATGAGCCAAAAATCGGCCGAAGGTCGATAAAAAGGGATCTTACGCTTATTTTTTTATTTGTGATGAAAAATGAGCCAAAAATCAGCCGAAGGCCGATAAAAGAGGATTTTATGTTTCAAATTTAATTTGTTCAAAAAGAAGCCACAAATTGGCCGAAGTCAAATAGAGGTGATTTTATGTTTTTAATTTAAATTTGTTCAAAAATGAGCCCAAAATTGGCCGAAGGCCGTTAAAAAAATTCATTTTTTATATTTAATTTTGTAAAAAAAATGAGCTCCAAATCGGCGGAAGGCCGATAGAAGTGGATTTGATGTTTTTAATTTAAAATTTTAAAAAAATGAGCCAAAAGTGGATTTCATGTTTTTTATTTAATTTTGTTATAAAATGAGCCCGTAATCGACCGAAGGCCGATAATAAGGGATTTTTCTTATTTAATTTTAGTAAAAAATAAGCCTCCAATCCGCCGAAAGCCGGATGAAGGGGATTTCATGTTTTTTATTTAAATTTGTTGAAAAATGAACCCCAAATCGGCCGATGGCCGATAAAAGAGGTTTATGGGTAATTCTAAATTTTCTTTAAAAATGAGTTCCAAATTGGCCGAAGGCCGATAGTCTACGGCAATAGAAGGGAATGTTATAATTGTGGTTTTGTCTATAAAGAAAATTTAGAAAAAATATGGCTAAAATTTTGGAGCTCTTTTTCGACCGATTTCGCACTCATTTTTTAACAAAATTAAATTAAAAACATTAACCCGTGTGAGCACAGAGCCTATATAAAGGCTTAAGGGGGTTGTATAGGATGGAAAAGCTTTTTCGAGGGCTCATAACTTTTTATTTCCTTATAACAATCTTATTAAAATTTCAGGAATAGTAGTTCGTAATCTTTGGAAGATTTCTTCTTAATTTTTTGCATAGCATGTTTGACCAACCGGCTGACTATGTTGACGAAGAGCAAGAAAAAAAGTTTACAAGTCTTATTGTTTTTTGCGTTATTTCAAAAAAATTGGATTTTTCACAGAGAATGTATATTTTGATAACAAAAAAACCACTATTTGTTTTCTTGATTTTAACCATTTCAAAAATAACGAAAAGTTTTGTTTTTGGCCATTTTTGCGACTAAAGGTATATTTTCTTCTGTTGTATTTATGAATTTATTTTTATACATACAGAACATTTTCGAGGCAATGAAAAAAAATTTATAGCGCCTGAATTCACAGTTTCAAATTTATTTTTTGCGCTCAAGGTCATCGTATCAAGTTTTAAATAGTAGAAAAAGATTCGCAACTATCATGTTTCTTAAAACGGAATTATAAACGATGGCCAAATTATTAACCGTTTTCACGCAATGCATAAAACAGTTTCTCATTTTAGACACTTAGAAAAAATTTGAAGAATTTTCGGTAAAAACATTTTCAAAAAATAATTTTTTTCAAATAAATACGGGTGTGCTCGGAGTGACCAAAATTTTTCAAATAATGCAACCAATCACAAGCTCTCAATTCAAAGTAATCCGATATGATTGGTTAAATTATTGTCATAGTGACCAAAATTTTGGTCACTCCGAGCACAGTCATAAATACATGTATAACTAAACAAGCCACGAGAAATTCATAAATGAAAAAAAAATAATTAACTTTTCTAAATCAAAAGATAAGGTCAACCTATAATACCTCCTAAGTGACTTAAACCCATAAAAAAATGCGTTTAAAATCATCCTCAAATGTTTTCCTGTTATAACATTAGTGAGAATTTTGATGCGGTTCTCGAAATTTTTTATAATTTTCTCAGATATTTGATTTTGATTTCACAGTGAATCGGTTCTTTACAATTTTTCGTTAATGTTTTACTTCCGAAGAAATAATTTTAATTTGGCAAAACAATCTGGGAACCCGTTTTTTGCCAAATTCTTTTTTGTGTTCCATTTTTTTCCGACCTGAATTATTTTTCTGTTCTCTTTCATTACCTGAAGACAAATTAAATTCGAAACATATTGTAAAAAAACTATTTTTAATAGCAAATACGTAATATAAATTATTTTGGAACCAGAAATCGAATACGATTTTCAGATTACTCAGTTTTTAGGCAATTGTTTTGTGCATGCATAACACTAAAAATTTAATTTAATCCATATCTAGAGACAGAAATTTGTTTTAGATGAGAAATTCAAATTTGAGTATTTCATGACAAAATTAATTGATTATTAAAACAAATTTAAGCATTTACAAATTGTCCACAGTGAGTGTAACCAAAAGTGTAATAATCTGCTTTTATTACGAAAAATAACCATTTTTCACAGTAAATACAAATTTTTTTGATCCAAATTTTGTGAAGAAAACTGTGAGCTTATATCACGAGATATGCTGAACCTTGCTTTTCTCACTATATTTTCTAGAGTGATATTTCTCAACAAAATTAAATTAAAACCATAAAATCTCATTTTATCGGTCTTCGGCCGATTTGGGGCGAATTTTTAAACAAAATTCAATATAAATGAAAAATTCCCCTTTTATCGGCCTTCGGCCGACTTGTGGCTCATTTTAAAAAAAAGAAATGAAAAACATAAAATCCCGTTTTATCGGCCGTCGGCCGATTTGAGGCTCATTGTTTAGCAAAACTGAACAAAAAACATAAATTCTCCCTTTATCGGCCTTCAGCCGATTTTGGGCTAACTTTTAATAAAATTTAAATTAAAAACATAAAATCCCCTTTTATCAGCCTTCGGCCGATTTGGGGCTTGATTTTTGAAAATTAAGTAATGAACATAAAATCCTATTCCATCGGCCTTCGGCCGATTTGACGCTCATTTGACTACAAATTAAAAACATAAAATTCCTTCGTATCAACCGATTTGGGGCTAATTTTCAAACAAAATTCAATATAAATAAAAGATCATCTTTTATCGGCCTTCGGCCGACTTGTGACTCGTTTTTTGACAAATTAAACAAAAAGCATAAAATTTGAGGCTTATTTTTAAACAAAATTCAATAGAAATAAAAGATCCCCTTTTATCGGCCTTCGGCCAATTTGGGGCTTATTTTTCAACAAATTGAATGAAAAACATAAAATCCCCTTCTATCGGCCTTTTGCCGATTTGAAGCTCATTTTTAAACAAAATTAAATAACAAACATAAATTCTCTTTTTATCGGCCTTCGACCGATTTGGGGCTTATTTTAAAACGAAATTCAATAACAATAAAAGATCCCTTTTTATCGGCCTTCGACCGATTTGAGGCTCATTTGTTTACAAATTAAAATTAAACACATAAAATCCCTTTGTATCGGCCTTCGGCCGATTTTGAACTCATTTTTTAACAAAAATAAGAAAAAAACAAAAAAACGCTTTTATCGGCCTTCGGCCGATTTGTGGCTCATTTTTTAAAAATTAAAATAAAAAATATAAACCCCGTTCTATCGGCCTTCGACCGATTTGGAGCGTATTTTCCAACAAATTCAAATTAAAAGTATAAAATCCCCTTCTAATGGCCTTCGGCCGCTTTGGGGCTCATTTTTGAACAAATCAAATTAAAAACATAAAATCCCCTTCTATCGGCATTCGGCTGATTTGGGGTGCATTTTTCAAAAAAGTCAAATAAAAAGCATAAAATCTTCATTTATCGGCCTTCGGCCAATTTTGGGGTAATTTAACAACAAAATAAATTTTAAAACATGAAATTTTTGACCGATTTTGAGCTCATTTTAAACAAAGTTCAATAAAAACCCGTTTTATCGGCCTTCCATTTGTGGGTCATTTAAAAAAATAGAAAACATAGGTTCTCCTTTAATCGGCCTTCGGCCAATTTTGATCTAATTTTTTAAAAATCCCGTTATAATCCAAAATTCCTTAATCCGTTTTTCAACTTATTATTAAAGATTTAATATTATTCTAGATTAACTTAAGTTTATATCAAAGTTTTTTCACTGTAGAATTGTTATACTTAAAGATGGAATTAAAATTCGATACGTTGTAAAATATTTATAATTCTTTAAAACAAAATTCAATTTTATCGGCATTCGGCCGATTTGGGGCTCATTTTTAACAAAATTGAATGAAAAACTTAAAATCCCCTTTTAACGGCCCTCGGCAGATTTGAAGCTCATTTTTTAACAAAATTAAATAAAAACATAAAATTCATTTTTATCGGCCTTCGGCCTGGGCTCAGTTTTAAACAAATTAAATTCGCTTTTAATCGGCATTCGGCCGATTGGGTGCTCATTTTTAACAAAAATTAAATAAAAAACATACTATATTTGCCCCTGTAAAGCATTATATATCTGCGAAACTCAGCAAGTTTTAAATGAACGTGTTTTACTTTACCGCCGTAACAAAACTGGCGTCTTACATTTACACATTAAAACTTGTCCTGAATACATAAAAAGGTTCATGATAAATATAGTGTTGAACCAGACAACGCACCAAAATCGATCCAACGAAAGTTTTTCGAAAGCTTTTTTTCAATAATAGTAAAAAATCTCCAGTTCAAAAGCTTCAGATAAACTTTCGAAGGATTGTTAATCACTCTTAAAAAACCGTCCTTGAATAAAGAGATACCACATAAATGCCTAACACTTTTATGCATCTGTATTATTCCGGACAATGCAATAACCTCATAATCAAGCTATATGTATGATGCAATCTGAGGCTTGATTATTTAAACTCGCAAAATATTGCTTCATAATATGGCTTATTTCAAATATATTCTCGCGCTCAAAAAGCAACTTTCGAATCATGTTCTTTTATTTCTCTCACACTGATACTGGCTGTTTAGCCGAAACGTCAAATAAATACTATTTTTGATAGAAACAAATATTAAAAAGCATACAATCTCTTTTTATCAGCATTCGGCCGAGTTGGGGCTCATTTTTTTACAAAATTTAATAAAAAGAATAAAATCCACTTTTATCGGCCTTCGGCCAATTTTGGACTCAGTTTTTGACAAATTAAAGTAATATATATATAATCCCCTTCTATCGGCCTGCGGCCAATTTGAGGCTCATTTTTTAAAAAAAATTAAATTAAAACATAAAATCCCTTATTACCGTGCTTCGGCCGATAAAGGGCTAATTTTTAGATTAATTTGAATAAAATCCATAAAACCCCCTTTAGATTTTATTTCCGGTCAAACCAAAATTGATGTGTCAATTTACTAAGCGTAGAATTATGTGACTATTGAATTGCGCAGAGACAATTTGTTGATTTTCAATTTATTACAGTTTGGTGTATAACAACTTTTGATTTGTTTTGAAATGATAATTTCCGTCATTTTGCTGCTCTGAACTGCCGGTTTGAATTTCAAAATTTAAAAACATTGTTTTATTGTCGCATCTGCTTCTCCGGTTCCATTTCCGAGGTCGAAAGTGATTTTTGAGCAACTTCATTTTTTGATCAATCAGCAATTGGCAGAAAATTTGAATTTTTTCAAATATTTAAAATTTGAATCTTTGAAAAAATTTTATCAAAATGACTGTCTTGATCCCTTTTAATGTTTGCCTTTCACAGAACTATTAAATTACTATATTTGGTTAAAAATTGACAATTTTCGTCATTCTGAGTCTCCTTGATAACTGTTGACTATTTTTTTTTTAATTTTAAAAGTATGGTTTCTTGTCTTATTTAACCCTACGGTTTCATTTCCGGGGTCAAGAGAGACTTTCAAGCGACTTTATTTTCAACCAATAAAGAATGAGCAAAAATTTCTAAATTTTGGTTTAAAAAATAATTAAAAATGAATTTTCAGAATTTTTTTTTATTGCTCTGTTTAATTTTTTCAAATGTTGACATTTCCTATAAATGCTAAGAACTGTGGCGTTGTCTACACTATCAAATTATAAAATCGCCACTAGCACCACCTGTGGTCACCTGAGACCTAAAGTTGCTAATACCGTTTCCACAAAAACGATGCTTGCGCATCTTTTTAGTGCCCTAACTCCTTGAAATAATTCGAGTTTTGGGCACTTCAATTTCCAGTGCTACACCGAGGAACAAAGTGAAAAAAGGTAGTTTGAAAACTTTGAGTACCCACAACCCCCTTAAAATTTATAACAAAATCTCAAAAACTAATTTTTTCGAAAATTGAATATACAACCTAGAAGTGCTTCGAATTGCATCTTTCAACTCTTGTGTGTAAAATTCTCAAAAAATTATTGTGAAGAAATTTCTAAAAACTGTCATAGACAAATACCCCCTTGAATTATAAGAATTTCTTCATTTTAGTTAATTTTTGAAACACAAATTCAACTCTCCCTAAAATTTTTGAAATTTTAACTCCAAGGAGGAAAATGTTTAAAAAAATGAGTTTTAAAATTGTGAGCACCCACCACCTCCTTAAAATTTAGAAATTTTTTTTTTTTTTTGAGTTATTTGATAAAAAACCTACAAGTGCTCAAAATTTGGGTTCTAAACTCCTTCGTGGTAAATCTTGAAAATCGACGGTACTGATGCTAGTCTAGACCATCAAAATAACAGAAATATATTTATTCTTCTTTTCCCAAGTTTATACTGCATTCTGAAATGTACCCAAGGAGGAATAGTACTTTGACGAACGACACTAGTCTAAAACTCAAAAATCTAAACCATCATATTACGATCATAAGTGTTTCTGTGGTTCATGCCCAGTTTGAGTGAAATCGTATGCGAGCTCTAGGAGGAGTATAACTTTGAAATTTTCATAAGGTGTTCCAGAACTCGCTGCATGGTGGTCACCAGGGTCAGCCAAAAATTACGGGCATTTAGAAACCGATGGTCATGTTTTGGCTGGGCGGTAAAATCGCCGCAATGTGCAAATTAAGTTTGTTTGTGAGCGAAAAACAGTTTGACATCAACTCTGATCAAATATCCCCTATTCACACTTTTGTTAATATCCCGACCCTACTACTTAAAAACACACTGCGTTTCCTTATCAGGGCCGGGATATTAACAAAAGTGTGAATAGGGGATATATTAACAGGTGTAGGGGATTAGTACTCGGATGTGCATAAAGTGCTTGGGAGCTCAAAACTAAATGTATATACCGACTGTGTTTTAGCTTTCGGGGTTTTCCCCGAGGAGATTCACGCCTAACCAATCAGAGCGCGACTTGTTAGCGAGTTTAAGGGCGTTTCAATCTCCCCGGGGAAAACTCCAAAAGCTAAAACACATTCGGTAATATGTACGCATTACAATTCATTAGTTGCGAATGCACAAAATTTTATCAAAAAATTAATACTGCCTATTGCAAAAAATTGCAAATATGCAATCGATAGCCCTAAAAAAATTCAAGGACCAATTTTTGGCAGACACAAAAAAAATTAACCCTCAAACGCACAGGAAAATTTCTTATAGACGCAAACGAAAGTTTATACAAGTATTAAACGTTAATAGAACAATATCAGACATTTTGAAAATTATTTATAAAAATCCTTCAAATTTTTTCAATGAAAAAGATGAATTCAATACCTACTTCCATTTCCTGAAATGAATCAGACCTAAGAATCGTTTTTGCATGGGGTTTACTGAATTAAAACATTTTTTGAAACACAATTGGCGTTTTTAAACAACGCAGCGGTTTAAGTATGGGAAGCCCATTATCCGTCGAGCATGAGTGATATTTTTGGATCTTTTAAATCTACTATTAATGAATAAATTTATAAAAAAACAAGGATATATTACATTGGTCTCGATATTGCGATGACGTCCTTGTTATTTGTAAAAAAACTTCAGTAAATAATATATAAGAAAAAATAAATGGATATGACCATAGACTGAATTTTACTGTTGACCACATGAAAAATGATGGAATACAGTTTTTGGATATAGAAATTTTTATAGAAAATTTCAAAATAAAATTTAGGAAAATTTTTAAAAAAGATTTAAACACTGTATATACAAATTATACAGAATCAGTTTCCCCACAAAGGTATAAGAATAGTGCTATTTTTACGCAACTCCACCGAGTTTATGATTGTTGTTCAGATGTGGAACTACCCAAGTTGGCTCGTAGAAAGAAAAATTAAAATATTTAGTCAAAATTTCGAAAAACCCGAACGGCCTGATAGTATGCATACGTTTGTTATCCATTACAACTCACCACAAGTTGAATATTATGCACAAAGTCTGATTAACAAAATTAAAAAATATTCACCTGAATCTAATGTTAATACTTGCTATCGTAGAATTAAAGTATCACAATTATACGCATTAACATATAAGCCATCGATAGATATATTTTCGACCTCAAATGTTGTTTACAAGTTCTTATGTACTTGTAACTCATACATAGGAAGGACAAAAACGAGATATACAATCATAGAGCACGGTGACCATCAGCACAAGCGAGCAAGGCTAACTAAAAAGCCACCATTTTTTTGGAATTTCTTATCTTTTACAAACTGTCTGTGCTACAAATCAAATCTAAAAATTATTCGAAGAATACGAAAAGCTTTCTGCGACCATTAAAATTACAGATTTTCAGAAAATCAATTCTATAGAACACATTTCAAAATAGTTCAGAAGAATTTCCGATCAACAACTGAGCGTTTACGCTTAGAAGCATACCATATCCTAATGGCAAGGCCAAATTTAAATGATCAAACTGAATCGCAAAAATACTTCAAACTATTTTGAAATGAGAATAAGTGTCAAGTATGACATAAAAAGAAACATACAGTATCTTACATACTGTATTTACTTCGATACCGTTTTCTAGGCAAATTTCTAAATAACTAAAAATTTATTGCGAACTGAAGTTTTTGCATTTCATTTTAAAGAAAAAGCTTGATTATGAATTAGAAATAAAATTCGAAAACGTTCGCTGCAATTAAATGAGAATATATGTATATATTGTATATATATAGTAGCTAGATAATCCGATTTTTTATCTGTGGATAAAGTTTTTTTATAATTTGACAATTTTTTCAAAATAAGCTCATCATAAATAGGAATAGATAGTCGGTTGAACATTTGCAGATTTGAATATAAATGAGAATTTCATGATAACAATAAAAATCCTTATACACGGAAATGTATAAAGGGAATTTATCAGAAAATAATACAATCAGTATAAATAATTGTAAATCAGTGTGTATTCGAATAAAAAAATAACGCCACATTATTTTTTCTATAATTTTCTAATCTATAAAACTCTTTAACCCTTGGAATCAAAGAAAAAAAAGTTCCCCCAAGGCACCAGAGCCGTTAAGCATTTTCAAAGAAAATTTATAATCTCAAAAAAATTATAGTTAAATTTTCTATTAGCTCTCACCTTTGTAGCATTTAAAATGCTGCATTTTGATGCTTAAAAGGTCTAAGATTGACAGAGCACCAAATTTTGAGATTTCAAATCTTTCACTCATGATGTTATTAGCATTGTCTCAAAGTTTAAATACAATTGCTAGTATTCCGGCCGAGTTACAGCCAGCTTGAAAATCCTTGGCCAGCCTACATGTGAGCACCTGGGATTATACACGCAGTAGGAAATGAGTGTCAAGGCTTTCGACTCGAGAGGTCTGTCCCTCATTTTTCAATCGCAAACAATCTTTATTTGCATAGCGCGGCGATTTTACCGCCCAGCCAAAAAATGACCATCGGTTCGAAGCAGTTTTGTATTTTGATAAAGTTGAGTTCAAAGATACATTTTTACGACCGCTACCTTCTTAAAACCGCAACAAAAAGATAGGCTTATATGAAGATATGAAGATATACAAGGGGCCCAATATCGCCAAATGGGCTGAATCGACGAGTTTAACCTACGCAATATCACGATTTTAAGCTTAAATAATTCCTGTTCTCATATCGCCGAAAGTCCTCAATATCGCCGAATTTGCCAAAATCGACGAATTTTTTTGAGATTTATATCTCAAATTACTTTGTGTGCGTCATGAATGNCGTCACTTCCAGGATTGAATTTCCCAAATCTACTCCAATCAACTTTTATTTGATTGCGTTTGATGGAGTATTAAATTCTACGCATTTTGGTGACTCACGTCATTCAAACCTATCGGGAAACTCCTTATAAAATTGAAAAAATTGTTTGACAAATGACGTCATTTCCAACGCCGACGCGTTTTCATTTTTTAAACGAAAGATTTAATTTTTGTTTCCATATCGCCGAAAGTGCCCAATATCGCCGAATGTGCCAATGTCGCCGAATTTTTTTGCCAAAAAACTTTCGGCGATATTGCCCCCCCCTGTATATGAACATTTGCTATCACATTTTATTATACTAACTCGTAATTTCAAAAACTTTTTCGAACGTTAACATACTGAAGCGTACTTTATAAAAACATTATTCCCATTTTCTCAAGGCTACTTATATTTTTTGTGAAAAAATCTTTACTTTTGAAAATGGTGAAAAACTGAAACATGTCAAGTAACAAACATTTTAAGTAATTAACATATATATTTTTACAGTCCCATTTTTAACAATTTATTACTAATTCAGCAAAAAAATTTCAAAAAAACACGAAAGACAATTATTTAAAAATTGATCGACGTCTTTTTGAATGATATACTCATAAATAATTTCTGGTCGTAAGTGCGATTAAAGGGCTTTTTGCAGCTAGTTAGTCTAAAGTGCGGTTATGAGTTATCCACATGTATTTATGACTATTGTAATGAGCTCAAAATTGTGAACCATGAATTGTTGCGATTATTTTGGTACAGAAATGATTACTAATATCGGACGGTTCACAGTTTTGTCAACTCTGGTAGCCTAGAATAACCAAACCGCCGAGATTTCTCGGGGACAATCTATTTGAATCAAATTGTATATATCGTATTTTGTGGGCCATAATATAAAACTGGAACGGCAAAAATTTCCTGCGAAACATTTTTTATTTATGTGCAAATTGAAGCGCTCAAGAAAATATTACATTCAGTACAATTTTTTATTCAAAATTGCTTATGTTTAAGGGGGTGGTGTTAGTGATTTTTTTTGGGGGGAATTCAGAGGCTTCGTACGGTTAGACAAATTCAGACTGGACATTTTTGAAACATACATTAGAAAGATCTATCTTTGATCTTCACGATTTAATTTGACAGTTTAGTACCACTCTCACCAACCATCTGATTAACCGCGGTTAAAGACGAGTCCCTCAGCTTTTTTCAAAAAACAAGGATTCTAGAGCTTATATCGGAAAGTTTTGAGATTTGGTGAGAATCTAGAAAATTGTATGATTTTAGTGAATCGTTCTGTTTTCTTCGATTTTTGCCTGAGGGGTCAAGAAATTTGGCTGAATGTACCGAAAAAGGGTGTTTTTTGGACGTTTTGATAAAAGGCTTTTTCTGTGGAAATGCCAGAAACGTCATTTTCGGAATGTAACAGCTCTAGGTGGTTAACATCGAATTGGTCGTACTTTTGTGAATTTTGCCCGTTGTTGGCTATAAAACGACAAAAAAGTGCGCGAAAATGACAATTTTGAAAATAAAAGTGATAATTAGAAAATTTAAATGTCACCAAAACATTCTTTGGGTATGATTTGCTGGAAACGATTAGCAACTATGGTCTGATTTTCACACACACAGTGCTAGAGATCGAATCACAATTTTCATGAAAAACTTAATTTTTTTCTCGAATCCGCTGTGGTCAAAATCAGATCATGGTTGCTAATATCGTTTCCGGCAAATCATACACAAGGAATGTTTTGGTGACATTCAAATTATCTAGTTATCACTTTTATTCTCAAAATTGTCATTTTCGCGCACTTTTTTGTCGATTTTCAGCCAATCAGGGCAAAATTAAAAAAAAAAGTACGACCAATCCGATGTTTATCACCCCTAGGGCTTGTTACACTCCGAAAATGACGTTTCTTGCATTTCCACAGAAAAAGTCTTTTATCAAAACGTCGAAAAACACCCTTTTTGGCACATTCAACCAAATTGCTGACTCCTGAGGCAAAAATCGAAAAAAAAGGACCGATTCACTAAAATTCAGACAATTTTTCGAATTCTCACCAAATTTCAAAACTTCCCGATATAAGCTCTAGGATCCATGTTTCTTTGAAAAAAAACTGAGGGACTCGTGTTTAACCGCGGTTAACCACATGGTTGGTGGGAGTGGTACTAAACTGCTAAATGTAATCGCGAGATCAAAGATATAAATCTTCGGTTATATGCTTGATTTAAAACGTCTGGTCACGAAAGTACAGAAGACACTACGGGTCCAGAGATTGTCGGCCACTACGCGAGTTAACCTGCGAGAATAATTTCTCATACTCTTTATTCTGATTTGAAAATTATCTAATACATCGCAAGCTTATCAATTTTTAAGTTTTTATGGATTAAAAAAATGTCAATTAAACATTATCCTTTTAATTTCAAGTTAATCAAATAGCTACAAAAATTTTAATATTTTTTTGCTCCAGACAAATATAATTTCATATTGTTTGTTGTTCTGAAAAATAATACCATAGTTGGTAATTATTATTTCATATTATGGATCACCCGCCCTCAGAGTACAAATCCTAAATATTTGAAAAATGCGAAATCTGAGCATTTGATTGTTTGATCCTTTCTTAATCTGACCAATGAAATCGGCCTATTCCGCAATCAAGGGTTTTGATTGGGTGCCAATATCTTGCGTTGTTTGTATCATTCAAATATTTAGGATTTGTACTTTGAGGGCGGGTGATCCATATTGTTCACAGCAAATTATATTCAATGCAGTTTTTGTCAATTTACAGCCACTTATTATATCCCAGAAGTGACATTTATCCCCTATCCCAACTTCATAATATCATTTTCGTGAGTTTTGAACTCTTCATGGTATCTGAGAATACTCACAGTATTTTTCGAGAAAATTGGTCGTTGAAAAAATGTCATCATGCTGTACTGTGATTCTCGTCTATAAGAACAGCTGCGATTTTACCATATTTCTAAGGATTTGGTGCCATATACTGTATATGTACTGACAATACAGTATTGTCCTTACTGTAGTAAATGCTATCAAGTTCAGTTTTTGGAAGCAATTTATCATTAACAATTCTTTATTTTGATTGAAATATAATGAAAATTTTTTTTTTTGCTTTTTGGTCATTTTAAAAAGATGATCTAAATATTCTTCCTATGAACCACAGGCAGAGTTTTGTTAAAATATGAAGACCTTTTTTTGCTGTTTACCTCCAAATTTTTGAAAAATGGCATTATTTCCCTTCTTGTTCATTTTGTCCGTAAAGAATAACACCAAAATAAAAATCGTAGGTTTAGGCCATATTTTTTACATATTGTTTTTTAAGAAGGTGTCCTTATAGACGCACATCACAGTGATAGTTGGTCGCATACCATTTCGAAATTCCTGCTCGTTCCCGGAATAAAAATCGAGATTGCTCTGGAATTTATGAGTCATGGTGAGTCATTTAAAATGCACGTGAAATGACGACATCTAGCGAGTTGCATCATGAAAACGCACGCGCCGATGTCAATAATATTATTGGGTTTGAGCCAATTTGAGGATTTGTTATGCATAATTAGGTTCAAAACAAGTGCAATAGCCTTGAGAATATTTTCAAGATAATTATGGTGGGCATTATTTTTTTCGTATAAAATTTCACCGTGCTTAAGTCTATGAGACTAAGTTTTGGTTTATACCTCATTTGCTCAGGAGACAAGCCGGCGCCAATCCATAGCGGTTACTGTTTATACACAACAGGTACTAAAATAAGGAATATGACGTCAATTGGAAAAAACTGTCTGTTATTATTGACGTCAGAGTCTTTATCTTAACTCCTACAATCCGGAACAACTTCTGGACTCACAGTCTGTTTCACGGGTCACGCGTGACGGGTGTTTAAATCGTCAGCGTATAACCTTTTTCATTATACATATATTTTTCACTTGATCATATGGTTAATTTGATAATTTCCTACAATCGTATCAAACAGAATGGAAAAAAATAATTTAAAGGCATCAAATGGTCATAAGACAATATAAAAATCTCTCTTTTTAGCACGATTCACACAATTAAGGGCATAATTGATACGCATTGAGGCTAAATTTAACATTTTAAAATTTGCAGTATTAAACCGACACCAATTTGGGTGCTGAAACTGCAAAAAAATTGCATGTTTTTTATTAAATTTTTACAAAATCAGCTCCTTAAAAATTTAAGAACTATTTTTATGAAGGTTCAAGGCCAATTTCAAATCGGAGAGGTCGATTTCTAATAAAATATTTAGCAACTATGGGTGAATTATGTACTGAACGGTTACTAGAGAGAAAAAAAATAGTCAAATTTCCGAGATTTCACAAAGAAGATTGTTGCCTCTCTGACGACCTTTCAGTACATAATTGACTCATAGTTGCTAATATTTTCATGAGAAAGTTCGACTCTTCCGATTTTTTTGGGGTACTTATGAGTCTCTCGATGAACTTTGAAGTTAACGGTAATTTGATATACGGTAAACATTACGGTATTTTGAAAAAGTACTTCAATCACGCCAAAAAAATTCCAGGGTCAACTTCAAACGTTTTTAAGCCGTTTTCACATTACGGTACAGTCCGAATGAATTCACGTGACGAAATAATTCAAAAATAAGGTTGAAATATGTCATATATTTATCCTTATATTTTGAAAAAGAATCACGTGACCTATTTGGAAGAAACCATTATGTTCAAAACTCTTAAATTAGTGTTTATTACCCAACAATTTTTCGGCTGATTGACTTACTATTTTATGTACTTGACCAGCCTTTTTCTTGATTTAAAGGTCACGTGATCGTTTTTGTTCTTTGGTGTAATGGAAAAAAAGTCTTAAAAACTTCTAAAGAACCACTGCAGTTTTTTCAAAAATTGATTTAAGTAATTTTTGAAAAAAACAGTACTATTTTTGCCAACC
The DNA here is from genome assembly GCA_004367855.1 of Oikopleura vanhoeffeni. Taxonomy (NCBI): domain Eukaryota; kingdom Metazoa; phylum Chordata; class Appendicularia; order Copelata; family Oikopleuridae; genus Oikopleura; species Oikopleura vanhoeffeni. The sequence continues at coordinate 135,466 of SCLH01000502.1, forward strand.
TTATCCCTTGAATATACGGTCACGTGATCATTTTCAGGCTATCGTACAATGGGAAAAAGTCTTAGATTTTTTTTTTGATTTTGCTCCAAGTCTTTTTTTGATGGTTTAATTTTTTTTTGTAAAAATAAGTACTGTAATACAGTAAAAATTTTTAGAAAAAAAAATGCACAAACGTCAATTATTTAAATAGTCGATTGATTACTTTGTAAATATTTCATAATGAATGATTAAGGGTCCTAAATTGCTATTAAACGGGTCACGGTCACGCGTCACCGTAAAAAAACTGTGGGAGTTAACCCTTGTTAGCAGTCAGCTATATCGACACAGACACAAAAGCCCATTATGAGGCTCAATTTTCAGAGCAGTTCACAAATAGTAAAAATAAATTTCGAAATTTTGGAAAATTCCATAAATCTTTTAGAAAAAATTGACATATGCTTTGGGTGTCCGCCGGGACTTTTCGGAGATGTTAAGTCCTAAGCAGGGTTGTAAAAGGGATGATCCCCGACCGAATTTTCCATCCCCATCCCTATCCCCAAAAAATTTTTCCATCCCTATCCCATCCCNGATGTATCTGAGGCAATGCATTTTGGTGGAAGCCAAATTTTTGGTCGACTTTTTTTCGCCTATCCTTTGTATAAAAAATCGTAGGCGCAAAATTTGGAGAAACGAATCGTGTGCAAATAATCAAAATTTTACGTCGCAGACAAATCAGCATTACTCGAGTACAAAACCGACCTTTCTTTAAATGCAAAAATATAGGTGGTGATCGAACACATGCAAGCATTTGGTAATTCTATTTTAACTGGCACTGTTTTGCCTTGATAACCGCCTATCATACTTTCTCGCAGTAAAAAGATTAGGCATTTTAAAAAAATGATCGATAAAAAGTATTCACGGCGTATCTGTCCCTGTCCGAGTATTTTTTAATACAGGGGGTGCGGCGTATAGTCCAGAAGTTTGTCGCCATATAAACCTAACTATACGCGTAATTCTAACTATACGCGTACTTTCTAACTATATCGCGTACTTTTGGGGAAATATGCTCTGATTGGTCAATTTGGACAATATCTAGAGTTTTCAAAATTGCGTTAAAATTGGGTTCCGAATTTTTGGTGTATTTTAAAATTAATTTTTCGTTACAAATTTTCTAGGATGTATAAATTTAATTTTAAAAAAAAATGTGAAATATAAGTAAATTTTAAATAAACATGAATTCGAAAAAGAATTATCCGAAAATCGTTAAATGTCAAGGAACATGAAAATTATGAAAAAAAATGCTCAAATAAATCACTCTCAGAACACCAGAAAAACTCAATATTTTTTATCTGAATAACTATTGGCCCATTTCAAGCTAGCTGACTTTTCTGCGAAGACTTGAAAACATGTTTTTAAACTCCTTGAAATACCGACACTTCATTGGTCAATCTGAACTGTTTAAAATTTCATTGTCGCGCCGACCGGATAATTTGGTCTGAAAATCTGGTTTAAAACACCTATAGAACGTTTGGCAACGTTTAAAAAAAGCCTGTCTTTTTGCCTTAACTATACGCCGCACGCCAGGAACAATAAATTTATTTTTTGCGTCGGTTTTGCGGAGGATTACGTGTGTTTTTGCGCGTGGATCTACTATACGCGTATAACTATATTGCCGAACCTCCTGTACTATTTAAATTTTAGGACCATTCCGTACAGATGAAGTCATATTTTTGAAAATAAATTTACAAGAAATTATTAACTGGTCAGAAACTAGTTTAAAGCGACGCTTGGATATAATACTGATATTCAAATTATTTCAGGCAAATACGGATATTGCTATTTAAATCTGCGAGTGATCGCCAGATTTTAAGCAAAAATACGCAATAATTGTCGGATTTTATATCGGCGCATTACTTTGGGAGCAACGCAAACCACCTTTCATTTATGCAGCTCGCGAGCTGTAGCCGCTCATGAGTTGCGTGAAAATACAGCCGAAAATATGGCAAACGCTTGAGTTGACTGAGTGGGATTAATTGAACAATAAATGTTAATTAGCCCGTAGCTTAATTTTGTTATTTTATTTTGATTTACACTACAAAAGTTTGCAATATAAATATATCTCATTAATCAGACCAATAAACGAGGACAGTATTATTTTAGTTAATTTTGTTGAAAAATGAGGCCAAAATCGGACCAAAGGCCGATAAAGGGGGATATTATATTTTTAATTTAATTTTGTTGAAAATCAGCCCATGGCCGCATAAACGGGGATAGTATATTTTCAGTTAATTTTGTTGATAGGCCAAATCGGCCGGGCGATAAGGATATTATATTTTTTTTAATTTTGTTGAAAAATTAGCCCCAAATCGGCCAAAGGCCAATAACGGGGAAAGTATATTTAAGTTAATTTTGTTGAAAAATGAGGCCAAATCGGCCGAAGGCCGATAAAGGGGGGTATTATATTTTAAATTTAATTTTGTTAAAAAATCAAGCCCCAATCGGCCAAAGCCAATAAACGGGGATAGTATATTTTTAGTTAATTTTGTTGAAAAATGAGACCCAAATCGGCCGAAAGGCTACAAAGGGGGTATTCTATTTTAAATTTAAGTTTGTCAAAGGAGTTTCAAATTTTAAGGAAAACTTTTCAAATTTTCTCAAATTTGAAATAAATTTAAGTTTTATCCCGAAAAAAAGGCCAATTTTGAAAGGAAGTTTCTTAAAATTGAAAGAAATTATCTAATTTGAAAGAAAATTAAATAAATTATATAGAAAATAGATGTTTCTCCAAAAAATTTGACACTTTTGTTTAAATTTGAGATTTTTTTAAATTGGCAAATTTTTTCCGAAATTTAAACAAAAGTTAAAATTAAAACTTCTCAATGTGAATAAAAAGTTGTCGAATTTGAATTAATTGTAAATTTTAGAAATTATCAAATTTTTGAGAAAATTGTCAATTTTTTTGAGAAAATTGTCAATTTTTGAGAAAATTGTAAAATTTTCGAGAAAATTGTAAATTTTTGAGAAATTTTATAATTTATGAGAAATTGTCAAATTTCAAATTAAACAAATCATAATGAAATTTCAAATAATAAAAAATTTTAACTATTTATCGAAAAGTTTTCAATTCGAAGAAAGTTTTTTTTGAGAAAAAAATTTAATATTGTTTTTCAAAAAATTGAAATTATTAAAGTTTAATTTCTTCATTTATCGAATTGTCCAATTAAGAAAAATTCTCAAATTTTCAACACAGGTTTTAACAATTCAAAAAAAAATTATCAAATTTTCAATAGATTTGTATTTTGTTTCAAAATTAGATTATTTTTCCAAATTTGAAAAACGTTCATTCATATTGCCCAATTTTTTTCAAATTAAACTTAAAAATTAAATTTTTTTAATATAATTAAATTATATAATATAGAAAAATAATCTAATTTTGAAAGAAAATTTACAAATTCTATTGAAAATTTGAATAATTTTTTTTTGAATTGTTAAACCTGTGTTTTAAAATTTGAGAATTTTCTTAATTGGACAATTTTCTATAAATGAAAATTAAACTTAAGAATTTCAATTCTTTGAAAAACAATATTAATTTATTTCTCACTTTAAACTTTTTCGAATTGAAACATTTTCGATAAATAGTTAAATTTTTTATTATTTGAAATTTTCATATGGATTTGTTTGATTGAAATTTGACAATTTTCTCACAAATTAATAAAATTTTCTTAAAAATTTGACATTTTCTCAAAAATTTGACAATTTTCTCAAAAATTTAACAATTTTCTCAAAAATTTGACAATTATCTTAAAAATTTAACAATTAATTTCAAATTCGACAACTTTTCTTCACATTTGACAATTTTTTTTTATTTATTATTACTTTTTTAAATTTCGAATAAAAATTTGCCAATTTTAAAAAAATCTCAAATTTTAAACAAAAGTGTCAATTTTTTGGAAAAATTATTATATTTTCTATATAATTTATTTAATTTTTTTCAAAATTAGATAATTTTTTTCAATTTAAAGAACTTCTTTTCAAATTGGCCTATTTTTTTCGAGATAAAACTTAAATTTTTAATTTCAATTTCAGAAAATTTGAAAAGTTTCCTAAAAATTTGAAACTCATTTTTTTGACAAACTTAAATTAAAAATAGATATCCCCATTTGTCGCCTTCGGCCGATTTAGGCCTCATTTTAACAAAATTAAACTGAAAATATACTTTCCCCGTTTTATTGGCCTTGAGCCGATTTGGGGCTGATTTTTCACAAAATAAAAATATAATATCCCCTTTTATCGGCCTTCGGCCAATTTGGGTCTCATTTTTCAGAAAAAATAAATTAATGATATAATATCCTCCTTTTCGACCGATTTGAGGCTCATTTTTCAACAAAGTTGAATACAAAATGTAATATCCTCCTTTATCGGCGTTCGGCCGATTTTGGGCTCATTTTTCAACAGAATCAAATACAAATATAATATTCCCGTTTATCGGTCTTCGGCCGATTTGGGGCTCATTTTTAAATAAAAATTATAATTTTCAAATTTAAAGATATCTTCAAAACCTAATTCGTTTCTTAAACAATCAATTTATTTATATACAATCTTTAACCAATTTGATCAACTTGAACCGCTTTAATTTGCAAAACTAAAATTCTCGACTTTTGATCGTCAAAAGAAGGTTTTTTCGTTCCGATAAAAAAAAAAGTTTAAGAAAAAAGTTATTTTTTGGGTATTTTTGGTTTTCAGAGGTCAAAAAACAGGTCTTTAGACAAAATTTCCGTAATTCCTCATTATGAACCTTGATCGGAAATTTTTTAGCGCGTACGCTTCAAGCCTCACAATGACTCAAATTACAATTTTAATTACAGCCAATCAGTGAGAAGGAACAAAACTTTCTAAAAAATTCTCCCAAAAAATGTTTGTCTGGAAAAAACTATTCAGTCTCTCAGATTTTACCAAAATAGCTTCAACACAGAAATGCTTCAATCGAGAGCCACCCTAATCAATATCTTAAATTTTTAAAAAAAGATGACGAAAATTATTCAAAATTTTTGAAAAAACTTTTATCTGTTTTTTCTCCCGCGAGAAATAAGTCGGAAACGCATATTTTGATTTGGTATAATCTTCCCTACCTTCTTTTTGGTCAACAAACGTGACTGACTCTATTTTTCGAAAAATCAAGTACGAAATATGACTTGATGAAATTATTTTCTGATAATAACTGATACTTTTTTCACTGATCGCACTTTTTCGTGTGGTTTCAAAATTTTATGAAATTTATTTTAAAAAGCTGTGCGGCCCTGCGCGCGATATTCGCATGAGTTTCCACAGTAAGTATCAATATCTTGAATTTCAGAAATTTTGAAAAAACTGACGAAAATTTTTTTCAAATTTTTCAGAAAATATTTTTTTCTGTTTTTTTCGCGAGTAATAAATCGGAAACGCATATTTTCATTTGTTTTTATCTCCCTAACCTTAGTTTGGTCTACGAACATGACTGACTGCAATATTTCGAATTTTCAAAAAATCAGTTCGAAATATGACTTGATGAAAATTATTTTCTGATAGTGACTGATACTTTTTTTGCTAAAAGCACTTTTTCGTATGGTTTCAAATTTTATGTAAATTTATTTTAAAAAGCTGCATGTTCCTGCGCTCGATATTAGCATGAGTTTTACAGTAGGTGTCCTGATTTTCGGGGGAAATATTTTGATGATTAGGGGTTAAAAATAATCGAATTTGTTTTGATCATCAGAGGTGCTAAAGTTAGGCAAAAAAGGTACCCATGCAAAATTTCAGTTTTTTCTGGCTCCATCGGTGGGTACGCTAGTTTAATTGTCCGATTTCATTTTATTCTCCTTATAACCGAAATTTTAAATGGTCAAAGTTTTGCGAAAAATGTTCAAGCATTTCCACAGTGTTTTTTGTGAATAATACTAAACCATTTTAAGAATCTTAATAAACTATTCGGTTAAAATTTAGCCACAAAATATTGAATTCACGTTGCTGCGGTTCAATAATTGTAAAGCATTAAAATTTCTATATTTTCACTATAGATATAATATTCTATAATTATTCTAAGATTTAAACTCAAAAAATATATTATTATCAGTGAAAAATTTTTCACAGGACAGAAATTAGGACAGGTTTTATTATTTTCTGTCCTTGTCCTGTCCTGTCCTCGGGCTTGGACAGAAATTAGGACAGGTTTCAATATTTTCTGTTCTTGTCCTGTCCTGTTCTAAAAAATAACAAGTTGAAAATAATTGTTTGAACTATGTTCGCCAGCTTAACTTTATAATCGGATGAGTGGTACTGCTTTTAATGATTTTTCGAAACGTGCTCGTACATTTTTTGTACGAGTGGTGCGTACTGGGGTAAGCACTTATGTGTTTGTAATGGTTAACCATTTAACTAAAATATATATAGGATGTAGTTCAAATCCACTATAACAACATGTATCGTTGTTGCATGAGCCAAGGTTAATTTAGATGTAGGTCAAGGCATCTAATTTGATCTACATCTATTGATCAAAATCTAAAGCCAAGTATAGGCAATTTTGCTGTCTCGCCGACTGGTAAAAAATTATTCACAATTAAAAAAACTCAGGCTGTATATTTCAGAAAAAATAATTTTTTTGAACATTTCTTTAATTCTAAAAATTTAATGGGAATCAGCTCGAGTTAAGCTTGTGTATTGAGTATACTGTGAGGCTTTTAGAAAGGAAATTCGTTGGCCCTATTTTTAAATTCATGGCAAAAAAGGGCGTGGAAAAAATTAATAAATTTCAAAATAGTCACTGGTGTCCCATTATGGACCCCGTATTTAGACTCGTGGTCCATAATATTCTAAAGTTTACTAAAAATAACCCGTTGTGATCTATGTCAAACTAAGACTTAGTTAGTTACTAAGTTCCTTTTTTGTGGCTACTCTATTTGTTCAGGGAGTTTCGCTGGTCCGAATTCTAAGTATTTATTGTTTATACACAACAGAAGCTATTACCTTGGAGGCACAGAGCCTATTAATAAAAAACTTTCAAAAATGATATTACAACTCATCGAAAGAACTTTTATTAAATGGATTTTTTTTCCATTTTTAATGCGGTTCCGAGAATATTGCTCAATTTTTTTTGAGATTCCAAGTTCGTATGTTAACTCTCAGCGTTGCTTTCTGGTCACGCGTGACCAGCAGCTCTTTAATCGTAATTAAGGACCCTTAATCATTAATAGGTGGAGCATTTAACAAAGTGATCGATCGACTATTTTGATAAATGACGTTTGTGCTTTTTTTGAAAATTTTAACTATATTACGTACTTATTTGTTGCAAAACATTTTGGGGTCACCAAAAAAAACATAACAGCTTAATTCTGATAAATTTTTTAATCACAGCATAGCTCAAAAATAATTGAGTGACGGTATATTCAGAAATATGCTAGGCAAAAATAGAACTGTTTTTCAAAAAGTACTTAAATCACCTAGAGAATAAAAAGGGGAGGGGTTTATAAGTTTGAAAGACTCTTCGTCCATAACAGCAAAGTTCGAAAACAATCCACGTGACCTTCAAATTTAGAGAATAATGTTTTACATAAAAGTTTGAAGGCAAATAACACATAATCTAAGAATTTTTAACATCACAGCATTTACCAAAAACTTCACGTGATTTTATTTTTCAGAAATGAGGATTGATATAAAATATAGCATATTTTAAATCTTATTTTTCGATTATTTAGTAACGTGATTTTAATTGGACTATTCTGTAATGAGAAAAAAGTCTTGAAAGCTTTTGAAGTTGCCATCAAATTTTCTCGACGTAATTTGAGTACTTTCAAAATATCGTATATCAGTATTTTTTTTCCAAAAAGGACTAAAATTGGAATCGAAAAAAAAAATTTTTAATTTTCTGAGATTTAATTTCATTACAGTACACCTCAAAAATAATCACGTGACCTTATATTATAACAGGCTTATAAATCGAGTTGAAACTTTGGCCATAAAAGTGGACTTACTTCCGAAAAGCACACAAATCAAGTTAAAAAAATATGAAGCCATCATGAAAAAAAAATGATCTCGTACATCACAGAACAGTATGTCACGTTTTTGCATAAGTTGCTATCCGCCGATCAGAACGCTCAATTTTGGCAAGCACCTACGTGTTTGCCAAGATTGAATCTTTCTGATTGGCGGATAGCAAATCATACAAAAATAAAAAAAACAGAAGCAAAAATGTGACATGCTGTTTACTGTTAGCCGAACCATATCTATTAATTTAAAAAAAATGATTAATTCCATGCTTATCAACTAGAATTAGATCAAGGATTAGAAATTTTTTATTCGGGCAAATTTTGTTTTCTCAGAAATCTAATTTTTTGACAATTACGGTCATTTTCAAACCATTTTCCGATCCGACCCGAATATTTAAAATTGGATAACAATCGCGTTGTACGCCTACGATGAAACTAAAATACCTATATTTCCACTTCTGGTAAGTTTCAGAGCTTCAGAAACTTATCTGGATGGATATCGTTATCCAAAAAAAAATTTTGAGATGAAACATAATACTTAAAATTTCAAAATGTCAAATTAAGCCTCTTCGTATTACTAATGCACTTAATTGTGTGAATTGGGGTCATGGGAATTTTTTTTTATTTCTTTATTCACATTTGATGCTTTTATATTATTTTTTTTTTATAGATTCGATTAACATTGTTCTGGCCACACTGCCGTTCAAAAATATTAATCTGAAACTTTATAAATACCTTAAATAAGAAGCTTGATTTTTTTTTAAATGTTTTGAAAATATCCGGTTTTGTCCGCTAAGAGGTACAAGATTTTGGGGTTTCAGGAAAAAATGCGTAGGTGCCCGATTGTCCGCTTAGAGGTGTGTCCGCTTAGACAGAATTCACAGTATTTCTTTTTTTGTCTTATTCTGCAATCAGCTCGGCCAATCAGCGATTTTGAAAATTTAAAAATTCTTTCAGTTTTAATCGCCTTTTTCCCCCACATTACTCAAAATCAACTTCTGAGAATGTTGAACACCGTGCGCTATCGAGCGTGCGGATATTTTAAAATGGACATTATCCGTTGGCAACCAGCCAAACAAAATGGATTAAGGGAGTACTGGTCGCATTTGAAGGCCAAAATAGGGTTTTCAGCGTCGCCTCAATGAATATAAAAACAGCACGAACATATGTTTTCAGTTTAGGGATAATTGAACATTGATCTTGCTTTCACAAACAAATCGAAGGCCTCTGATTGGCCGACCAATCAGGAACGACCTTTCAAAAGTGGCACTATTTTCACTTCAAAAGCCTACTCCTCCCTGAGTTTTGAAGATAGAAGAATACTTTTTATAGCTTTTATTGACCACAGAGACGTGGCAGAACCCAAGTTCAGTTTACTCAAAAAAATCATCTGGCGCTTAAATGACAAAATACTGTTTTTTTTGACCTTATTTTGAGTGCCTCGGGAAAATACTACTCCTCCCTGGATTTTGACGGCAGAAACCTAAAACTGGTATGTATACGATCCTTAAGGATACGCGCAAAACCCAAGTTCGACAATTTGCATTTTTGTATCTCGTCTTTTTGGAAACCGCGATTCAAATTCTCAGAAATTTCCAAAATTTGAATAAATGAAAGAAATATTTTCTCAAATCGGGATAAAAATACTTTTTTTATGACAATTGAAAATAAAAAGACTTCTATCAATTATTTTCAGAAAAAAATATTTTAAAGATAATCTAGAAATTTCATGTCCGAGTCTCTAATGCGACCAGTACAGGACAATTTGGAAAATTTTCACCTGTCCTAATAAGCAGAAACCACAGTTCACATTTCGGGAATAATTTGTTAGTATACAAACCTAATTTTAATAAAAAAACTCAAAATCTCAAAACCCCTAAAATTTCGATCATCAATTTATTTAGTCCCATGTAAATTCCTCAGCCTGAAATTTTAACCCTCAACTCGAAATTGTCTGAAATTTCTGAAATTTTTTTTTAGGATGGGAGGGTGGTCAAAATGGATGGGCCAATGAGAAAAAATCACTTTTTTGAGATCAACTTAGAACAAATTGAAAAAAAATATTTTTTTCCAATTCTTCGTCAAAAATCATTCGGAAACCCCTTAAAATAATTTCGTGACGCTTAGGACACAGGGTTGTAAGGTATCGGGATGGATGGGGATAAGGGGATGGGATGGAAAAGGATAGGGATGGATGGATATTCTGGGGGGAGGGCCATCCCCAATCTTTCCCGTTTTATCAAATTAACAATCTAGGACAAACCCCCTTAAAAATAACTCAGAGCCGACTACTCCTTGAAATAACGACCTAAGAACCGACTACCACTTTTAAATAATAATTAATACTTTTTAAATTGAACCAAGTATTTAGGGGATGGAATGGGGATGAGAGGCGGGGATGGGATAGGATGGATAGTCGTTATTTTCAGGGAGTAGTCGGCTCTGAGTTATTTTTAAGGGGGTTTGGTCCTAGATTGTTAATTTGATAAAACGGGAAAGATTGGGGATGGCCCTCCCCCCAGAATCCATCCCTATCCCATCCCTATCCTTTTCCATCCCATCCCCTTATCCCCATCCATCCCGATACCTTTTACAACCCTGGTCCTAAGCGTCACGAAATTATTTTAAGGTGGTTTCCGAATGATTTTTGACGAAGAATTGGAAAAAAATATTTTTTTTTCAATTTGTTCTAAGTTGATCTCAAAAAAGTGATTTTTTCTCATTGGCCCATCCATTTTGACCACCCTCCCATCCTAAAAAAAAAATTTCAGAAATTTCAGACAATTTCGAGTTGAGGGTTAAAATTTCAGGCTGAGGAATTTACATGGGACTAAATAAATTGATGATCGAAATTTTAGGGGTTTTGAGATTTTAGTTTTTTTATAAAATTAGTTTGTATACTAACAAATTATTCCCGAAATGTGAACTGTGGTTTCTGCTTATTAGGACAGGTGAAAATTTTCCAAATTGTCCTGGTACTGGTCGCATTAGAGACTCGGACATGAAATTTTCTAGATTATCTTTAAAATATTTTTTTCTGAAAATAATTGATAGAAGTCTTTTTATTTTCAATTGTCATAAAAAAAGTATTTTTATCCCGATTTGAGAAAATATTTCTTTCATTTATTCAAATTTTGGAAATTTCTGAGAATTTGAATCGCGGTTTCCAAAAAGACGAGATACAAAAATGCAAATTGTCGAACTTGGGGTTTTGCGCGTATCCTTAAGGATCGTATACATACCAGTTTTAGGTTTCTGCCGTCAAAATCCAGGGAGGAGTAGTATTTCCCGAGGCACTCAAAATAAGGTCAAAAAAAACAGTATTTTGTCATTTAAGCGCCAGATGATTTTTTTGAGTTAAACTGAACTTGGGTTCTGCCTACGTTCTCTGTGGTCAATAAAAGCTATAAAAGTATTCTCTATTTCAAAACTCAGGGAGGAGTAGGCTTTTGAAGTGAAAATAGTGCCACTTTTGAAAGGTCGTTCCTGATTGGTCGGCCAATCAGAGGCCTTCGATTTGTTTTGTGAAAGCAAGATCAATGTTCAATTATCCCTAAACTGAAAACATATGTTCGTGCTGTTTTTATATTCATTGAGGCGACGCTGAAAACCCTATTTTGGCCTTCAAATGCGACCAGTACTCCCTTAATCCATTTTGTTTGGCTGGTTGCCAACGGATAATGTCCATTTTAAAATATCCGCACGCTCGATAGCGCACGGTGTTCAACATTCTCAGAAGTTGATTTTGAGTAATGTGGGGGAAAAAGGCGATTAAAACTGAAAGAATTTTTAAATTTTCAAAATCGCTGATTGGCCGAGCTGATTGGCAGAATAAGACAAAAAAAGAAATACTGTGAATTCTGTCTAAGCGGACACACCTCTAAGCGGACAATCGGGCACCTACGCATTTTTTCCTGAAACCCCAAAATCTTGTACCTCTTAGCGGACAAAACCGGATATTTTCAAAACATTTAAAAAAAAATCAAGCTTCTTATTTAAGGTATTTATAAAGTTCAGATTAATATTTTTGAACGGCAGTGTGGCCAGACAATGTTAATCGAATCTATAAAAAAAAATAATATAAAAGCATCAAATGTGAATAAAGAAATAAAAAAAAATTCCCATGACCCCAATTCACACAATTAAGTGCATTAGTAATACGAAGAGGCTTAATTTGACATTTTGAAATTTTAAGTATTATGTTTCATCTCAAAATTTTTTTTTGGATAACGATATCCATCCAGATAAGTTTCTGAAGCTCTGAAACTTACCAGAAGTGGAAATATAGGTATTTTAGTTTCATCGTAGGCGTACAACGCGATTGTTATCCAATTTTAAATATCGGGTCGGGATCGGAAAATGGTTTGAAAAATGACCGTAATTTGTCAAAAAATTAGATTTCTGAGAAAACAAATTTTGCCCGAATAAAAAATTTCTAATCCTTGATCTAATTCTAGTTGATAAGCATGGAATTAATCATTTTTTTTAATTAATAGATATGGTTCGGCTAACAGTAAACAGCATGTCACATTTTTGCTTCTGTTTTTTTATTTTTGTATGATTTGCTATCCGCCAATCAGAAAGATTCAATCTGGCAAACACGTAGGTGCTTGCCAAAATTGAGCGTTCTGATCGGCGGATAGCAACTTATGCAAAAACGTGACATACTGTTCTGTGATGTACGAGATCATTTTTTTTTCATGATGGCTTCATATTTTTTTAACTTGATTTGTGTGCTTTTCGGAAGTAAGTCCACTTTTATGGCCAAAGTTTCAACTCGATTATAAGCCTGTTATAATATAAGGTCACGTGATTATTTTTGAGGTGTACTGTAATGAAATTAAAGTCTCAGAAAATTAAAATGATTTTTTTTCGATTCCAATTTTAGTCCTTTTTGGAAAAAAAATACTGATATACGATATTTTGAAAGTACTCAAATTACGTCGAGAAAATTTGATGGCAACTTCAAACGCTTTCAAGACTTTTTTCTCATTACAGAATAGTCCAAATTAAATCACGTTACTAAATAATCGAAAAATAAGATTTAAAATATGCTATATTTTATATCAATCCTCATTTCTGAAAAAATAAAATCACGTGAAGTTTTTGGTAAATGCTGTGATGTTAAAAATTCTTAGATTATGTGTATATTTGCCTTCAAAACTTTTATGTAAAACATTATCTCTAAATTTGAAGGTCACGTGATTGTTTTCGAACTTTGCTGTTATGGACGAAGAGTCTTTCAAACTTATAAACCCCTCCCCTTTTTTATTCTCTAGGTGATTTAAGTACTTTTTGAAAAACAGTTCTATTTTTGCCTAGCATATTTCTTGAATATACCGTCACTCAATTATTTTTGAGCTATGCTGTGATTAAAAAATTTATCAGAATTAAGCTGTTATGTTTTTTTTTGGTGACCCCAAAATGTTTTGCAACAAATAAGTACTGTAATATAGTTAAAATTTTCAAAAAAAGCACAAACGTCATTTATCAAAATAGTCGATCGATCACTTTGTAAATGCTCCACCTATTAATGATTAAGGGTCCTTAATTACGATTAAAGAGCTGCTGGTCACGCGTGACCAGAAAGCAACGCTGAGAGTTAACATACGAACTTGGAATCTCAAAAAAAATTGAGCAATATTCTCGGAACCGCATTAAAAATGGAAAAAAAATCCATTTAAATAAAAGTTCTTTCGATGAGTTGTAATATCATTTTTGAAAGTTTTTTATTAATAGGCTCTGTGCCTCCAAGGGTTAATAGCTTCTGTTGTGTATAAACAATAAATACTTAGAATTCGGACCAGCGAAACTCCTGAACAAATAGAGTAGCCACAAAAAAGGAAACTTAGTAACTAACTAAGTCTTAGTTTGACATAGATCACAACGGGGTTATTTTTAGTAAACTTTAGAATATTATGGACCACGAGTCTAAATACGGGGTCCATAATGGGACACCAGTGACTATTTTGAAATTTATTAATTTTTCCACGCCCTTTTTTGCCATGAATTTAAAAATAGGGCCAACGAATTTCCTTTCTAAAAGCCTCACAGTATACTCAATACACAAGCTTAACTCCGAGCTGATTCCCATTAAAATTTTAGAATTAAAGAAATGTTCAAAAAAATTATTTTTTCTGAAATATACAGCCTGAGTTTTTTTTAATTGTGAATAATTTTTTACCAGTCGGCGAGACAGCAAAAATTGCCTATACTTGGCTTTAGATTTTGATCAATAGATGTAGATCAAATTAGATGCCTTGACCTACATCTAAATTAACCTTGCTCATGCAACAACGATACATGTTTGTATAGTGGATTTGAACTACATCCTATATATATTTTAGTTAAATGGTTAACCATTACAAACACATAAGTGCTTACCCCAGTACGCACCACTCGTACAAAAATGTACGAGCACGTTTCGAAAAATCATAAAAGCAGTACCACTCATCCGATTATAAAGTTAAGGCTGGCGAACATAGTTCAAACAATTATTTTCAACTTGTTATTTTTTAGAACAGGACAGGACAAGAACAGAAAATATTGAAACCTGTCCTAATTTCTGTCCAAGGCCCGAGGACAGGACAGGACAAGGACAGAAAATAATAAAACCTGTCCTAATTTCTGTCCTGTGAAAAATTTTTCACTGATAATAATATATTTTTTGAGTTTAAATCTTAGAATAATTATAGAATATTATATCTATAGTGAAAATATAGAATTTTAATGCTTTACAATTATTGAACCGCAGCAACGTGAATTCAATATTTTGTGCTAAATTTTAACCGAATAGTTTATTAAGATTCTTAAAATGGTTAGTATTATTCACAAAAAACACTGTGAAATGCTTGAACATTTTTCGCAAAACTTTGACCATTTAAAATTTCGGTTATAAGGAGAATAAAATGAAATCGGACAATTAAACTAGCGTACCCACCGATGGAGCCAGAAAAAACTGAAATTTTGCATGGGTACCTTTTTTTGCCTAACTTAGCACCTCTGATGATCAAAACAAATTCGATTATTTTTAACCCCTAATCATCAAAATATTTCCCCCGAAAATCAGGACACCTACTGTAAAACTCATGCTAATATCGAGCGCAGGAACATGCAGCTTTTTAAAATAAATTTACATAAAATTTGAAACCATACGAAAAAGTGCTTTTAGCAAAAAAAGTATCAGTCACTATCAGAAAATAATTTTCATCAAGTCATATTTCGAACTTGATTTTTTGAAAATTCGAAATATTGCAGTCAGTCATGTTCGTAGACCAAACTAAGGTAAGGGAGATAAAACAAATGAAAATATGCGTTTCCGATTTATTACTCGCGAAAAAACAGAAAAAAATATTTTCTGAAAAATTTTGAAAAAAATTTTCGTCAGTTTTTTCAAAATTTCTGAAATTCAAGATATTGATACTTACTGTGAAACTCATGCGAATATCGCGCGCAGGGCCGCACAGCTTTTTAAAATAAATTTTCATAAAATTTGAAACCACACGAAAAAGTGCGATCAGTGAAAAAAGTATCAGTTATTATCAGAAAATAATTTTCATCAAGTCATATTTCGTACTTGATTTTTCGAAAAATTAGAGTCAGTCACGTTTGTTGACCAAAATAGAAGGTAGGGAAGATATACCAAATCAAAATATGCGTTTCCGACTTATTTCTCGCGGAAAAACAGATAAAAATATTTTTCAAAAATTTTGAATAATTTTCGGCATCTTTTTTTAAAAATTTAAGATATTGATTAGGGTGGCCTCGATTGAAGCATTTCTGTGTTGAAGCTATTTTTGGTAAAATCTGAGAGACTGAATAGTATTTATTCCAGACAAACATTTTTTGAGAGAATTTTTTAGAAAGTTTTGTTCCTTCTCACTGATTGGCTGTAATTAAAATTGTAATTTGAGTCATTGTGAGGCTTGAAGCGTACGCGCTAAAAAATTTCCGATCAAGGTTCATAATGAGGAATTACGAAATTTTGTCTAAAGACCTGTTTTTTGACCTCTGAAAACCAAAAATACCCCAAAAAATAACTTTTTTCTTAAACTTTTTTTTATCGGAACGAAAAGACCTTCTTTTGACGATCAAAAGTCGAGAATTTTAGTTTTGCAAATTAAGCGGTTCAAGTTGATCAAATTGGTTAAAAGATTGTATATAAATAAATTGATTGTTTAAGAAACGAATTAGGTTTTGAAGATATCTTTAAATTTGAAAATTATAATTTTTATTTAAAAATGAGCCCCAAATCGGCCGAAGACCGATAAACGGGAATATTATATTTGTATTTGATTCTGTTGAAAAATGAGCCCAAAATCGGCCGAACGCCGATAAAGGAGGATATTACATTTTGTATTCAACTTTGTTGAAAAATGAGCCTCAAATCGGTCGATAAAGGAGGATATTATATCATTAATTTAATTTTTTCTGAAAAATGAGAGCCAAATTGGCCGAAGGCCGATAAAAAGGGATATTATATTTTTATTTTGTTGAAAAATCAGCCCCAAATCGGCTCAAGGCCAATAAACGGGGAAAGTATATTTTCAGTTAATTTTGTTAAAAATGAGGCCTAAATCGGCCGAAGGCCGACAAATGGGGATATTCTATTTTTAATTTAAGTTTGTCAAAAAATGAGTTTCAAATTTTAAGGAAACTTTTCAAATTTTCTGAAATTTGAAATTAAAAATTTAAGTTTTATCTCGAAAAAAATAGGCCAATTTGAAAAGAAGTTCTTAAAATTGAAAAAAATTATCTAATTTTGAAAAAAAATTAAATAAATTATATAGAAAATATAATAATTTTTCCAAAAATTTGACACTTTTGTTTAAAATTTGAGATTTTTTTAAATTGGCAAATTTTTTTCGAAATTTAACAAAAGTTAAATAATTAAAATAAAAAAATTGTCAAATGTAAAGAAAAGTTGTCGAATTTGAAATTAATTGTTAAATTTTTAAGATAATTGTCAAATTTTTGAGAAAATTGTTAAATTTTTGAGAAAATTGTCAAATTTTTGAGAAAATTGTCAAATTTTTAAGAAAATTTTATAATTTGTGAGAAAATTGTCAAATTTCAATCAAACAAATCCATATGAAAATTTCAAATAATAAAAAATTTAACTATTTATCGAAAAGTTTTCAATTCGAAGAAAGTTTTTAAAGTTGAGAAATAAATTTAATATTGTTTTTCAAAGAATTGAAATTCTTAAAGTTTAATTTTCATTTATAGAAAATTGTCCAATTTAAGAAAATTCTCAAATTTTAAACAAAGGTTTAACAATTCAAAAAAAATTATCAAATTTTCAATAGAATTTGTAAATTTTCTTTCAAAATTAGATTATTTTTCTATAATTATATATTTAATTTATATTGTAAATAAAAAATTTAATTTTTAAGTTTAATTTGAAAAAATTGGGCAATATGAATGAACGTTTTCAAATTTGGAAAAATAATCTAATTTTGAAACAAAATTTACAAATTCTATTGAAAATTTGATAATTTTTTTTGAATTGTTAAACCTGTGTTGAAAATTTGAGAATTTTTCTTAATTGGACAATTTTCGATAAATGAAAATTAAACTTTAATAATTTCAATTTTTTGAAAAACAATATTAAATTTTTTTCTCAATTTTAAAAACTTTCTTCGAATTGAAAACTTTTCGATAAATAGTTAAATTTTTTTATTATTTGAAATTTTCATATGGATTTGTTTAATTGAAATTTGACAATTTTCTCATAAATTATAAAATTTTCTCAAAAATTTTACAATTTTCTCGAAAATTTTACAATTTTCTCAAAAATTTGACAATTTTCTCAAAAATTTGACAATTTTCTCAAAAATTTGATAATTTTCTTAAAAATTTAACAATTAATTTCAAATTCGACAACTTTTATTCACATTTGAGAAGTTTTTAATTTTAACTTTTGTTAAATTTCGGAAAAAATTTGCCAATTTAAAAAAATCTCAAATTTTAAACAAAAGTGTCAAATTTTTGGAGAAACTATCATATTTTCTATATAATTTATTTAATTTTCTTTCAAAATTAGATAATTTCTTTCAATTTTAAGAACTTCCTTTCAAATTGGCCTTTTTTTTCGGGATAAAACTTAAATTTTTATTTCAAATTTGAGAAAATTTGAAAAGTTTCCTTAAAATTTGAAACTCATTTTTTGACAAACTTAAATTTAAAATAGAATATCCCCCTTTGTAGGCCTTCGGCCGATTTGGGTCTCATTTTTCAACAAAATTAACTAAAAATATACTATCCCCGTTTATTGGGCTTTGGCCGATTTGGGGCTGATTTTTTAACAAAATTAAATTTAAAATATAATACCCCCCTTTATCGGCCTTCGGCCGATTTGGGCCTCATTTTTCAACAAAATTAACTTAAATATACTTTCCCCGTTTATTGGCCTTTGGCCGATTTGGGGCTAATTTTTCAACAAAATTAAATTAAAAATATAATATCCTCTTTTATCGGCCTTCGGCCGATTTGGGCCTCATTTTTCAACAAAATTAACTGAAAATATACTATCCCCGTTTATTGGCCGATTTGGGGCTGATTTTTCAACAAAATTAAATTAAAAATATAATATCCCCCTTTATCGGCCTTTGTCCGATTTTGGCCTCATTTTTCAACAAAATTAACTAAAAATATACTGTCCTCGTTTATTGGTCTTATTAATGAGATATGTTTATATTGCAAACTTTTTGAGTTGTAAATCAAAATAAAATAACAAAATTAAGCTACGGGCTAATTAACATTTATTGTTCAATTAACTTCCCACTCAGTCAACTCAAGCTGTTTGCCATATTTTCGGCTGTATTTTCACGCAACTTCATTGAGCGGTACAGCTCGCGAGCTGCATAAATGAAAGGTGGTTTTCGTTGCTCCCAAAGTAATCGCCGATATAAAATCCGACCAATTATTGCGTATTTTTGCTTAAAATCTGGCGATCACTCGCAGATTTAAATAGCAATATCCGTATTTGCCTGAAATAATTTGAATCAAAAGTATTATATCCAAGGTCGCGTTTAAACTAGTTTCCTGACAGTAATAATTTCTTGTAAATTTATTTCAAAAATATGACTTCATCTGTACGGAAATGGTCCTAAAATTTAAATAAGTACAGGAGGGTTCGGCATATAGTTATACGCGTATAGTTAGATTCCACGCAAAAACCTACGTAATCCTCCGCAAAAACCGACGCATTTGAAAAATAAATTTATTCGTTCCTGGCGTGCGGCGTATAGTTACAGGCAAAAGACAGGGCTTTTTTTTAAACGTTGCCAAACGTTCTATAGGTGTTTTAAACCAGATTTTCAGACCGAGATTATCCGGTCGGCGCGACAATGAAATTTTTTTTTAAACATGTTCAGATTGACCAATGAAGTGTCGGTATTTCAAGGAGTTTAAAAACATGTTTTCAAGTCTCGCAGAAAAGTCAGCTAGCTTGAAAATGGGCCAATAGTTATTCAGATAAAAATATTTAGTTTTTCTGGTTTTCTGAGAGTGATTTACTTTGAGCATTTTTTCATAATTTTTCATTGTTTCCTGACATTTTAACGATTTTCGGATAATTTTTTTCGAATTCATGTTTATTTAAAATTTACTTATTTCATTTTTTTTAATAAAATTAAATTATACATCCTAGAAAATTTGTAACGAAAAAATTAATTTAAAATCACCAAAATTCTTACCCGGACCATATTTAACGCAATTTTAAACTCTAGATATTGTCCAAATTGACCAATCAGAGGCATATTCCCCAAAAGTACGCGTATAGTTAGAAAGTACGCGTATAGTTAGAATTACGCGTATAGTTAGGGTTTTATGGCGACAAACTTTCTGACTATACGCCGCACCCCCCTGTATTTAAAAAATACTCGGACAGGACAGATACCGGTGAATACATTTTTTGTCGACATTTTTTAAAATGCCTATCTTTTACTGCGAAAAGTGAGTAGGCGGTTATCAGCAGTGCCAGTAAAATAAGAATTTACCAAATGCTTCATTGTTCGATTATATTTTTGCATTTAAAGAAGGTGGTTTATGCTATCGAAATGTTCCCGAAAAATGTATTTCTGCGACGTAAAATGATTATTTGCACACGATTTTTCTCCAAATTTTTTTGCGCCTACGCATTTTTTATAGCAAAAGATAGGCGAAAAAAAGTCGACCAAAAATTTTGTCCACCAAAAATGCATGCTCTCAGATACCTGTCCTAGGACACGATTGGACAGGACAAGGACAGAAAATTTTGAAATTTCTTCCCTCAGGACAGGACAGATACCTGTCCTAGGACAGGACTGGTTAGGACAGGACACAAAATTTGAAATTTTCCTGCCTCAGGACTAGACAGAAATTTTCAAATCTTGTGCCGACCCCTGTTCACAGCCCCCAGCCCTAATTTTAGTTGTAAGACTTCGCATTTGGTTTGATTTGTAGTTTGATAGTAGAATTTCTCGTTCGAATTGACCTTAAATAAAAATCGTTATTTTTCTGGTTAATCTCTCGCAAAATATTTGAAAGATTAAATAATTTTATGGGTTCTCGGATTTGCAGACTATTTTTTAAGTTTACCTTTCGATCAATTTTTAAACATACATGTATTCTATGTACATAGTCGGTAGTGTCAATTTCTTAAAATGTTTCAACAATACAGTCGTTTACGTTTAAAACTTTATATGGTCCTATCCAATTAGCATGGTCACTTTTTGCGGCCGCTGATTGATCACGCTTAATATGAACGCTTTATATAAACGCTTAATATAAACGCTTTAATATAAACAAAATCTCCTGCTTTAATTTCAACTATTTTAAATTTTGGTAAATTATTTTTAGTCTGTTTTATGTCAGCTTCAGTTTGTCAAATTTTTATGGCTTGATACGCTTTTGCTAGTGTATTTTCAGACCTACGACCGTAATCTAATGGACGTAAAAGTTCTACAGTATCTAAATTGAGACCCATTATATCCGGCTCTTGTCCGTAGACACAAAAGTGAGCCGAACATTTTATGGCTCTATTTAAACTTATATTATGAGCTCTACGCGCATGATGAATCAAATCGTCCCAACCTTTGCCAGTTTGGTTAGATAAAATCCAAAGTAAATTTTTAACTGTTCTATGTAGACGTTTCAAATTACCACTCGATTCTGGGTGATATGCAGTGTGAATCGAATGGTGAATACCAAAATTTTCACAAAAATGCGAAAAAACTTGATTTACAAAATGAGTCCCCCGGTCAAACCCTATTATTTTCAGAACTCCATGTTCCAGTATAAAATTTTCTAATTCAGAAACTGCATCAACAGCTTGGTCCCTTACTGTTTGATGGACATATAAAAATCTGGAAAATTATCCATAATTGTTACGCAATATTTTTATCCTTTAATACTTTGCGGCATATGAATAAAGTCTATCGTCAAAACTTCAAACGGACGAGTTCCATGGTTTAAATTTTGTAATGGGACAGCATTCTTTTGCATATAATTGCCCTTTCGTCTCATGCAAAAACTGCAACTTTGGATATAATTTTCTATATCCCGGTATTTTCCCGGCCACCAAGCTTGCCTTCAAATGCGTTACTCTATCGAGCCTAAAATGACCACTTTGACCATGCTTCACATTCAGGTAATGTGGCACAAAATAGCGCGGAATGACAATTTGGTAAATTTCATTATTTCACAAAACAAAAGTTTTTTTGAAAGTTTATCCATTTTAAATTTAAGCTTTAATTTTGCAAAAAAAATGGTCAATTTCATTATTTTTATCAAATTTCCAAAAAATTGGGTCACTTTCAATATAAGAAATAATTTTAGATAAATTTTTGTCATCGCGCTGTTCTAAACAAATATCCGATAACTCCGAAATATATTTTTCATGCGTAAAATCATTGGTGACAGTTAAGAGGGTACGCATAGAAAGCTGTTCTTCTTCTTCTCAAAGTATTTTATTCGGAAATTTATCAATTACCCAGGACGGGACGTAAATTTTTACATTTGATTCAGGAACCTAAAAAAAACGACCTAAAACTGAGGGTTGAATTTCATTTTTAGACTTATAATCGATAAATGGCCGCGAAAACATATCGGCTAAAGTGTTTTTTCGGCTTTCAATATATTGTAAAACAAAATTATATTCACTTACTCTCTCTTGCCACCTACTGATCTTACTATTGGAAAATGTATTTCGGTCTAAAAAAGTAAGACTTTTGTGATCAGTCAATAAAGGTCCCTTTAGAAAATCAGCTAATTTTTTAATCGCAAAAACGATTGCATAACATTTCCTTTCAGTAGCAGACCACCTACATAGAGTTTCGTCTAAAGTTTTGCTAACACAAGAAATAATTCCTTGTTTACCGTTTTAAATTTGCATTAATACTCTGGCTACCGCAAAATTTGAGGCATCTGTGACCAGAATAAACGGTAAACTAAAATCGGCAAAAAAAATGATTTTTTCATCAGACAGCCTATTTTTAGCTGTTTCAAAAGCATTTTGTGCTTTTCATTACATACAAATCTATTACCTCTGCTTAGTCGTGTCATTTCATGACATTTGAAAATGCAAATTCGGCTACACTTTCACCTATATTCGACGAAATAAGTCACGCAGCCATACAAATCTATCTTGTGATACTGAAAGTTCTTTCTTGCTTCTGGGTGGTTGAATATCTTTGACAGCTTGCCTTTTTTGTGGCTCAGCTGAATAACCGTCTTTTGAAACAATGCAACCAGAAAATTTAACTTTTTTTTTCAAGAAATGAGCATTTTTTTCATTCAATTTTAAATTATATTTACGAAGTAAGGTAAGTAACTCAGATATTGAATTATAAAATTGGTCGAAACTTTTAGCGTCGATTAAAACGTCATCGACAAAATTCTTAATATTATTTGTATTTTTAATTTCTCGTAAAATAGTAGCAATGCAACGATAAAATATATCGCTTGAGTTTTTAAGTCCGAATGAGAATCGTTTGAAGCAATAATTTACATTATTAAATGTAAACACTGTTTTATACCGATCCTCCGATTTTATAACCATTTGCCAATATCCTTCGGCTAAATCTAAACTTGCAAAAAATTCATTCCCACCCCTAATTTCATGAAATAGCGTTTGAGTTATTGAAAATTCAAATTTGTCACTATCCTCTCGTCAACAATCATTTATAGTACGCTTAAAATTACAGTAAATTCGAACCAAAACCTCGCAGATTTTGACAAATTTCTATCACGCTTAAATTTAACATTTCATCTATCTCAAGCGCAACTTCTTTTCGATATTGCTGTGAGATCGGGTGCTGCTTGAGGGGGTCGGTGCATTTTGACAGATTTGCACTTTTCAATTTTTTTTCTCTTGATGGGAAACTTTTTGACACTACAAAATTTTCGAATAAAAACTTTTTCGAACACAAGATGCCACTTTTCAGCTGACTTTGTTTAATCTGAATTTCTTCAGATTGATTATTTTTACTTTATAAATCGTCTTTTGAAAAAAACACATCAAAAAAACGCGCTGTTTGCTATCGAAGGTGTCTAAATAACAGCAAAATTTAGTTTTTTTTTTATCACTTTGGAGCCTTAAAAAATGGTCCTGTCGACCATTGAAAATTTATTTATTTTAGTTTCATACGATTTTTAAGTCAAAATCGAAAATTTAAATTTTTGAAAAAAGACGAAAAATAACGAAATTTTAGCACATCGAAAAAAAAATTCGTGAGTTAAATGAAATAAATTGGAAATGGTCGACAGGTCTGCTTACCAATTAAGCAAGTCTCGGTGAAATAGTTTGTTTTTAATTCTTGATTTAAGAGGGCTTCGATGCATTTCTCCCAAATTGTAGTTTCATTCAAAAAGAATAATTCAGAGTATAACCAAGAGCGAAGAAACAAAACGAAGACATATTTAAATATAGTGAAAGTAGTCATTTCCAATATTTTCAGCTAAGGATTCCAGAAAAATTTTGAACAAGAAATGGGGAAATTTTCAATATATTTCCAAATAGTTTCGACCGAAAATCCCAAAAAAATGTCATATGATTTTTCCAATAGCATATAAAAATATGTGGTCACCTACGCGAAAAGTTAAAGAGGCCATTTTGAAGAATTTTTTTCGTTGATTTAAAACAAATACTGTGAAACAAAATTTGAAGGAAAAATAAGGCATTTTGCATAATGGTCGGAAGTCTTTTCGAAAATTTCTCATAATTTGTCGAATTCGAAAAGTTTAATTCGAACTCAAAATTTTCTTTAAAAGCAGTGATTTGAAAATTTTGTAGTTACAAAAGTTGCCTGGAGTATGAAACATTACTTTGGTGGTATATTGAGAAGAATATATGAATACAGTGAAAAGTTTTTTATCAAGAGACCATATCCGTATCTGTGAAAATGCACCGAACCCATTAACATAAATTGGTTTTCCTTCAGTTAAAATCGGAACTTCGACTGGAAAAGTACCCAGTTTACCATCTGAGTGTACCGCAAAAACATCCTTAAATGATAATAACAAATAAGCTATTTTTCCGCAACTTTTTAATTTTCATTTATCGCTACATTCAAAAGCTGGCTTGTTTTACCTTAGAAACTGCACTCTTTAAGGGTGTGGGTGTCGCTGGTTTTGACCTTTTACGAAGCTATTTATGGATAAACTAGCAGATCTGATATCCCAAAAACTTTTGCATCTTGAAGAACAACTCTTCACGGTGATTTGTAATTTAACAGTAATCTGATACAATCCCACCTACGCCGACACCTACGCTTTTAAAAAGCCTCCTAAAAAATCACTCAAAACTTATCTTCTCCTTCAATTTTCACCATTTTTCATTATTTTTTTGTGTCAGGCTCCAAAGAAGTCTCACACATCATGCAAAAGCGTACTCTCCTCAGAATTTTGCTTTTAGCGGCCAAAAAAGTCAAAAAACGAAAACAAAAATTATTGATTTATTTATGATTTAATTTGGTTTCTTTTGACGCTACCAAGTTAAAAATTGAACCAAAATCCTTAAAATTGTTTAAATTTACGGCAAAAATCATTTTAAAGCATTTAGTCAATTTTTTTTTGGTTTCCAAATTTTGTCATTATTCAAAATATAAATAAAAAGTTGACATGGCCCCAGAGACGCCGAATCGAAATTTCAGAAAAAAACTCTTTAATGCATTACCAAACAACTTTTGTGCTTTCAGATGCAGTATGAGTCAAAACTGTATCTTCTGAACTGGTGAAGGAGATACTTTTCGACTGAGCATCCCAAACTGAGCATTTTCAAAATTAAGGCTAAAAATGAAAAGTTGACATGGCCCCCAAGAGACGCCGAATCAAAATTTCAGAAAACACTCTTTTGCATTGTCAAACAAGTTTTGTGCTTTCAGATGCAGTATGAGCCGAAACTGTATCTTTCAAACTGGTGGAGAAGATACTTTTTGACTGAGCCTACCAAACTGAGCATTTTAAAAATTTTACTTTATGTGTTTTTGCGTTTTTGTCCGCCAAAAGCAAAATTCCGAGGGAAGGGCGCTTTTACATTATGTGTGAGGCTTCTCTGGAGCCTGACACAAAAAATAATGAAAACCGTGAATATTGAAGGAGAAGATACGTTTTGAGTGATTTTTTAGGAGGCTTTTTAAAAGCGTAGGTGTCGGCGTAGGTGGGATTGTATCAGATTATCGTTAAGTTAAAAATCACCGTGAAGAGTTGTTCTTCAAGATGCAAAAGTTTTTGGGACATCAGCTCTGCTAGTTTATCCATAAATAGCTTCGTCAAAGGTCAAAATCAGCGACACCAACACCCTTAAGGGGTGGTCGTGGCATTTTGAGTCAAAAAAGGGGGTTTGCAATCGCCAATTTTCGCAAAAGCACAAATCGATGGACCAAATATTATCTTTTTCTGATATATAAAAAAAATCTAGCATCCTCAAATCAAATCAAAAGTAACGGATGGCTCGTCCAATCAGAAACGTACTTACAAAACTGACGACGTTATTTTTTTCAAAATGTATCTCCTCCCTGGTTTATCAAGGTACACATTCGTGACGTATATAAATGTGTAGCTGAATAGTTCGTGCAGATCTAAAGAGGTCTTTGTCCATTTCTTCAATTTGGCTTCAGAATCACCAAAAAACAGTATTTTGACCCTATTTTAGGCGTCTCAATCAAAATGTATCTCCACCTGTAACACATTCAAAACATATATGAATGTGCAGCTGAGGAGTCCGTGCAGATCAGTATAGAGAGTTTTGTCTGAATTTATGATTTGTTTTTCTTAAAATCGTGTTCTGATTTTCTAAAATTGATAAATTTCAACTTATTTCAAACGAAATATTTTTGGAACCCTCAAAAAGTGCTTTGATATACGCGCAATCGTCTATATTTTCATAAAAAAAACATTACAATAGAATTGGAAAAATTTGTTTCTAGAGCCTCATTTTGTGACGACCACCCCCTTAATGCCGAGCTTTAAGCTTTTTTTAAAATTTTAAAAGTAATTCTTTGATTCTATTTCCGGGGTCAGAAGTAACTTTTGAGCAACTTTTTTTTTAGCCAATCAGGAACCGCCAAAAATTTGAAAATTTTTTTTCTGAAAATTTCAAAAAAATAATGTCTGTTTAATTTCCTACAAAATGGCTATCTTGATTTTTTTGAATTTTAGTCCTTCCCAGAAATGCTTCACACTGCGGCCACTCTGATAGCAATATATTGCTATTAAAGTGCTCAAACACCACACTATTTGGCCCACCGGAGAGCAATTTTCGATATTTTTGAATATATTTCAGAACCTAGACATCTTCAAATTATACATTTTTATCACATATTGATTATTGAATAATTTTCTTGACAAATATGGTTAAAAAATAATTTTACGATGAGTAATATTCGCGATTATTTATATTTTGTATATTTTCATTTTCAAAAAATTTTGTATTTGTTTCTCTAACTTTTGTTTCTCTCAAATAGATAGGAATAAAAATTTAAAATTAAATTTATGAAGAGATAATTTTTATCATTTATTTTTTTACTGCAAAATCTAATTGAGGCGCTAATTAAGGCAAAAAAATGCGCAATTAATTTGGTTCGATTGTTTTGTTGATCATCTTCGTCCTCCATTTTTATGTCATAATTATCGCAAAATGCAGATTATAAAGGGATAATTAAGAAATGATAGAGAGCAATCGGAAAGGATGATTTGTCAGCTGTACATCTGGGCAGAGCATCGATATCCCGCAGTGGCCAAATAACAGGGCCCAGTGTTCATTCAAAACCAAATAAAAATAAAAAATACCAACAGAAAAATTAATTAGAGGTAAAGCTGTGATTGATTAACTTCAAGAAAAATAAATTTATACTAGAGAAATATTTATCGGTAAGTGGGGTTGATATATTATCATATCCGAGTTAAAATATATGATTTTTTTCTAATCACAAGTTTATTTTATGTTTTTTTCGAAATCCAATTTACTCACCGTGAAAGCGCCTGCGTCGGAAAATAGAAGTCGGATTAAATTTTAAGAGAAATAGTAAGAATTCCTGAACAATTTTGTATCAGTGATTTGGTTCGTACAATATAATTACTGATCGATTAATTTTAATTGTAAGTTTTGTGAGACAAAGTTGCTCCGAAAAAAACCTTCTCTCATTTTTCGAACGCTGTAACTTCATAAAAAATTATTTCAAGGCATTTTAATTCAGATATTCTGAATTTTCGTACAATTTTGAGTTTTCCTTGATGCTTACGATACAAAATATTGTCACACTAAAATGTGAGAGAGGTTTGTTTGAGTCGTTGCCCGACTTAAAGAGGAGCACGCAAAATATAATTTTGTTCTGTCTTTCGAGCACTTTAAGTCGGAGGAAATTTATGCAATCCAGTTTTAAATTTGATATTTGAATTTTTCAAAAAATTTTGTATAATCATGGTGAATCTCAAAAAAAAAGTGTTGTTTGTTTCTCCCTTCGAAGAACTAAGTTTTTCGACACGGACGTCAAGAATTAATTCGTTACTATAATTATAATGATTAACAGTTG
Organism: Oikopleura vanhoeffeni; assembly: GCA_004367855.1. NCBI lineage: Eukaryota > Metazoa > Chordata > Appendicularia > Copelata > Oikopleuridae > Oikopleura > Oikopleura vanhoeffeni. The sequence goes on from SCLH01000502.1 coordinate 163,478, forward strand.
GTCTACATTAAGCGTGGTACTAAACTAACGATGAGCGTGGTGATCTCACACTTATTGATGGTCCAACACTGTCCGCGATCCTACAGTCCGTGGCTCTCTGAAACCAGGAATGGGCAAAAACTTAATTCTTCGAAGGGAGAGTTTCGTCAGCGGTCGAGTAAGTAATAATAATCGGACGAGCCATCCGTTACTTTTGATTTGGTTTTAGGATGCTAGACTTTTGTTCAAATATATCAGAGAAAGATAATATTTGGTTCATCGATTTGTACTTTTGCGACAATTGGCGATTGCAAACCCCCTTTTTAGACTCAAAATGCAACGACCACCCCCTTAAGGATGGTAAGATAGTAAATCGGCTAAATAGTAAATCGGCATTTTTAATCGTCGAAGAGTTTTGTGTTATAGTTTATTTAAATCCTCTGAGCATGAAATTATAATCTCTTCTGGTAATAAATCATGTTGACGAATATTTTATTCTCCTTACTCCCGACTTGTTTCACTTATTGTCAAAAAATTAATTAAATTTCATTAAATTTCGCAATTTTGGAGGCACTCGAATGATCTGTTCTTATTTTATGGATAAAAAAGTTTATATTTATGTATATACATTATAGTTCGTTTCACAGAATATACACCTTCTAATCAAAATTTCCCATCAAAAGAATAATAATTCAATTTTGATGCGAAATATTGTTCCAAATTCATTTCTTTTCTAGAAATAGATTCCGTTTTCGGCCATTTTTACTATCGGCTTATGGCCATGTTTAAAGACGTATAATAGGTCGCAAGTGAAGTACTGTTCTTGCTGAACGCAATATAGAAAGCTAACTAACACGGTGATTTCACAGTATTTCCAACTAAAATATAAAGCGAACATATAAATATAAATGAATAACTGTATGTAATTAATACATAATGAATTTTTCAATATAATGAAAATTTTAATTCGCCCCCCAGATGGGGGGCGAATAAGAGATCATTTATTTTGGAAAAATTATAAAAAATCATTAGTATTAAATTACGATAAGTTCATCTAATATATGAACGAGCCTTTCACAGTGAACACAGTAATCATACATACTTTACTCTAGTAAAAGCGAATGAGCACACCATCCAAACCTAAAGTTTTGCTTTCAACATTATCCAATAGCGAAGCCATCATTTCTAATAAAACATTTCCATTTTGCAAATATAAGTTTGAAAGGAGAGCAAGATGGTTGTGGTAACTAAGTGGCGCGATGGTTAGAACTCGCCACTATGAATCGGGATAATCCTTTTTCGAAACCCCCGGTATGGCATTGATTTTTTAATCGAGGATTAGCATAAGAAATCTTGTTGGTATTTCAGAGTAATTTAATAGAACAATAAGTTAGAACATTTGAGGAAGAATTAAGTATTCTTTTTTATTGACGTTTCCGTCTATTAAGCACATTATTTAGTCATGAATTCAGAAAAAAAAGTTACTCCCTACCTGCTTTGGCTGTGTTTTAAAAACACAAGACAAAAATAATATTAATGGGGAAGTATCATTTTGTGCCGGCCGGATAATATCGACTCCCGAAATGGTTCCCCTTGATTTTTTAATTTCAAAGAATTGGTGAGTTCAGAAATTTGCTGCTATCCAGAACCGGGAAATTCATGATCATGAAATGCAATTTTTTTGGCTTTATCTCGAGTTAACACAGCAATGAAACTAGATAATGATGCTACAATAATAAACAAATTAGGTTATCTTTCGCGGATGAAATATTTTCACATTATTTATTTGGTACGGTGGCAAACCAACTTTCTATTCTATATAAAATCATTTTAAAATATGATTTAGACGTTCTTAAGAACTTGCCGCATGGTAGGTTCACCGCATGCGGAGGGGGGGGAGCCGGACGTTGTACGATGAACTCGGCTGCGCGGCGATTATGTGTACAAGGTATACTCATCGTCTCCTATCATTTTGTAAGCAAAAAAGCCAATCCAAAGACGCATATTATTCCACGCTTTTTAAGCGGTAGCCTAAGTGGGTGGTTGTCAATAGTGACTTGGTTTTCGCTGTTGTTTTCGCGTTCCTTTTTGCGTAAGGTGTAAGCCAAAATAAGAGAGGAAATTAGGGAGGGGGATAGAAAATGCGGTCCGGGAATGCATCCTTTAATAACGTGTATCAACAGGGTCGACCCAAAAATTAATTCTGAAGAAATTATCTGTTTGTAGATTAAGAAAGATCTACCAAATGACCTTTCTCCAAAAGTTTTGTTTCGCTGATAAGATGAAGTAACAAAGAATCATTTTTAGACCGCTCTCCTTAAACTGCACCATTTAATGTTTTTCCCACGGAAACTTTCCAATCTCAAAAAAACACGTTTACTTTCCATTAGCGCGTGTTAAATACCATTATTGTTGTCTTAGTGACTGTCATTGAGTAATGAGTAGAGCAAGGGTGGCACTCGATATTGGAGAATCCGACAAATTCTGACCCGGTAGTGTTGATCACTTAGCAATCACTAAAGACTTACATTAGTGGAGGGATTAGAACTCGCGCTATATGAGATAGTTAACTTGTTTGAGATGGAGTTCAGTTGGTAAAAAGAATATATCACACTTCAGCTTCGGGTAATATGCGCTTGTTTCTCACAATTAAAAACCTTGGACAAAAATGCTTAGGTGATTAAAAAATTAATGTACTGATTAATTCTGATAATTCGGATTGTCCGAATTTAAAACATAAAGTGTAAAGTAATCGAGGGCTATGATCTCTAGGCCTCTGTCCCAATTCTAAAAAAAATGCGTAAAAAATTGATGTTTTACTATAAAAGTAGTTAAATAGTTCTGAAATTAAGTAACTCCAAGATTCTTAATGTTATTATCACTTAAACAATTAGAGATGAATGAGGGAAATTAAACCCGGACCCTTTCGACCAAAGCGCTGAATGCTGACCATTCAGTGATGATGGTCCATCACGCCCACAACGACCACGAGTACTATTCTCTTCTTCCAAAGTCATATCGCAAAGTGGACTGCACCTTTGTAGATGTGTAAAGACAAACTTTTCGGTTTATGGTCTGCCATTTTCATCTCGATTTTATAGAGTAAGTATGTATCATATAATACTAGAAGGCGGGTAATATTTAAGAAAATCCTTGTCGTGGTGGTTTGCGATCTGGCCTTTTTACGCTCGTCAATCATGGTTCCACTTCCGTATACCGTAAAGCCTATACCAGCGGTATTCGCATCCCTTTTTAAGAAACATATATAAAAAATTATTTTCATAAAAAGACGTTAAATTTTGTCCTATAATTATTAGAAGTATAAACTAAAATAACCAAATTTAATTTTTGAAAAAAAAACACATAATGAAAATTATTGATCATTTTTTGATTCTAAATAGGCTAAATTTAATTTTTAAAAAACACATAATGAAATTATTGATCATTTTTTGTATGAATAATTATCAGAGTATGCGGCGGAAATTGAAATTTCGAACATATGCCACATTATGTATTTATACATATGCAAAATTAAGTATTTAAACATTCCCCACATTATTGTTTTAATATATAATGAATATAAATTAATTTAATACTTTGTTTTCACCTTTTTAGAGCCTGAAAAAATATAAAACAGAAAACTTTTCGCTGACCTCGAAAATGATTTTGCGGTAGAAAAAGAAATCTGGAAGAGAATCGGTGGCTGAGGGTCTTTCAAATTTATATTGGTTTGAATTTTTTCGATCAGAAATTTTAAGTTAGAGTTAAGAATTGTTTTCAACTTAAGCTAAAATGTACAATTTTATAATGCAATTTGAAATATTTATGAATACTTTTTACTAGAATTTTTATATAATGAAGGTTATGAATTGTCACCTAAAGATTTTCGTTTCACACATTTTTAATAAGTCATTTTTTTCTGATGTTCTTGGATTTTCACTGACAAAGTTTTTTTTTACAAAAAAAAAAATATTCTCATGAATAATTTACTTCTCTATATCGTTTCATAGAAATGGAAACGATTAACTTTAATCCGAAATTTTTTTTTATTATTAATTCTTGTTTAAATTACAAAATTTCGATATATTTTGAAGTTATTTTTCGTTATTTTTTGAAGTTATTTTTGATACAAAACACTTATATCGTTTTTATAAAAATAGGAACGACAATACTTTATTTGTTTAAATTGTTTTTTTTGTCAGGACTCCCTTTCTTAAATTTCTCATATTATTTTTTTATAAATATTTTTAATAAAAATTTTTTTCAAAATAAAAAATAAGGCAATGTATAGTTAGAACTCACGGCTTAATACGGGAAACACATTTTTTCGTCAAAAACTTTTTTCGTCAAAATAATTTTTTTCAATTTTGAAGTCTAAGAAATCATAAGAAATCGAATTACGTTTGCAGTTGAATTTAGTTGTGAGACGTTCATATGAATTTCGAAAAGACATTTCCTGACCAAAACTTTATTTTTATAATAAACTGATTCATTTTGACGAAAAAATTATTTTGACGAAAAAATGTTTCCCCTTAATAATGCCTGCCGAACGTTATCGTAGCTCAGCACTGCTGGACGGAAACTACATGAAAATCACACAAAATCACTTACAAAAAGAACTCAAAATTACCCACAATCCACCGCAAAATCACTCACATCCACGTAAATAACACCTGGCAGAATGCTTGAGGAGAAACGAAAAAACAGAAGATATGCAGCAGACCACAAAATACCATGACCGAATAAATACCCTTTATTATTATACTGAAAGCTGAAAACAAAGAGATTCACAATATTAGTTGAAAATACACTTTCGTTTTATATTAGGCCTCCTTCAGACCACAGTCATTGCCCTACCACAAATTTAGATAAGAAACTCAGCATAATTGCCTAGTTTATGGCACCAATAATTTGGAAGTATTCATTTATTTACATTTGAAATAACTACAATATGTATAAAAAAGGTGTAAGAAAAAATGTTAGAAACATCTTTTTTTCGTTTAAAAATTCATGCTATTTCTTTAAATCCTATAGTGAAAAAATATTTGTATTATCACAAATTTCCAATCATATCTAGCCTTGAATAAAAGCTTTCCCCGTTATCATTATTTGTTGATTATAAGATTTCAATTTGAAAGAAATTTTACTAACCAACGATTTTTGGCCCTAAACAAACAATGAATATCGCAAAAATATACAAAAAAAAAGTCTCGAAAAAAGGCGAAACTCATATATATTAACTTATATAAGTAGAAATAGCTTTCAATTGTTGAGTATGCGCCAATTTTGGATTGTCGTCTTTCTTCAAAAATAAACGTTGGTACATAGACTATGTAACATACTTTTAGTAGTCCTTGGAAATAAAGACGAAAAATTACGCAATTAAATAAATTTTTACGTACAAATTTTGACAGTAAGAACACAGTGCTTGGAATGACTATATAGGACCTCTTAAAGTTATACATAAAATTAATTGTTTCGGGTAAAGTGGCCATGACAAGAATTGATGGCATTAACGATAATTTCTACCTCCTCCAGTAATTTTATAGAAATTTGGAATTTAATCAGAAATCTTCATAATTTTTTATAATTTTAATTGCACAATATTTATTCGGGAAAGCCGTTTTGGAAGCGGTAAACTTTCTCTCATTTTTTGTATTAAATAACTTCAACCATGCACCGCTCAAAACGCCTTCCACGATGAGTATTGTATCAGATAACCGGCTAATGTTACAAAATTAATCTGGATAAAATAATTATTTTTTTATACGCGAGACTGTCACACAAATTTTAGGCTTGTTTTCGAGAAAAGAATGATTCACGCGAACAAAAAAAAATGGTGTGTACTTAGCTGTGATAAAATCATTTTCCTTGCGCTAAGCGATGAACTTCCAGCCCACAAGAAAATGTCACGATTCAGAGAATCTCCATTTGTATTGTATAACTTATACAGTATAAGTAAGGCATTGGGGATCCAAATGACCTGCTTAGGCGTATTTTAATAATCTGAGGTTCAGTAAGCTTGTGAAAAAATACTTAAAACTTTAGCTCTAAATAACTAAAGAACTAAAATAATAATTTCCTGATATAAAAGAAGTCCTGGGGTCTCGAGACTCTCGACGATTTCACAAATAAGTCATTTAAAGTTCAAATTAATATTAACTAAGGATTTGATGTAATATGTCACTGAGAGCCAAATAATTTTGGGTTCCTGCTTAGTGTAACCAAAATTGGTCTGCAATAACATTTTTCTAATTAAAGTCAATTTGCGTTCAGAATCAACAGTGGGTATTCTCTGACCCGATTGTGCCTATCCCTGCACTAAGACACCGACTTATATTTTTTTATAGGGCGAAATTGATTATGCCTATCACAGTTATGAAATGGTTTGGGTTTGTTGCAGTCAGACAAATTAATGCTTTAAAATATATATATTACGGTACTTGCTGGGCCTTTTTAGCTACTTTTCCAGGCAAATTTTATATTATTTGGCTTTTGAATAAATTGAAAAATAATGGTGGCGAATCAGACCATTGTTAAAAATTTTTAAACAAAAACTGATGATTAAACAATTTCAGCAATCTCACAAAAAATTAAAAATGGTCCGATTCGAACCAATTTTTTTATTTTATTATTCACTAGATATTTTTGCTCAGTTTGAGCTATCAAGGAACTTAATGCGATGAGTCGTTAGAAAAATCCGACTTTTATGAAAATGTTGGCTTAAATAGTGGCTAAAAAGGCCCAGCAAATACCGTAATAGATTAAACAACTTTAGTGCAATCTTGAACTATCTCAGTGAAATATTATTTTAGCAAAAACTTACTCGTTAATAATAAATTTCTGACTATAACACCTTCTTATTAAGTTCGCCATCAAATTCAATAAATAATGTTGCTCATGAACTAACAAACAATAAATGGTAATTCCCTGTGACCACACTGAATAACATATTGCCGCCAACTATAAGAAGGGTGTCATGCACTGAACGCGCGCATAACATGTAAAAAAGTATTTATAATTTTTAAAATCATTTTTTCTCGCAAATGTGGGAATTATTAGAAAGAATGGATAACCGTTTTTGAGGTGGAGTGCATCTTGAAAAAATCGTTAAACGTCAAAATGTTTATATGTTAAATCATTAAAAAAATGAAACACCTCGCCTCGCCACTCAAGGTTGCTATAGAAATTAACAATAGTGTTACCAAGAACTACTAAAAATTTGCCTATCCAATTTTTTAAAGAGATAATCAAGAGTATTTTTTTTCGATTTATCGATGATCTTGAGAGTAGTACACTTCAGGAATTGCATGTGTCTTTGACATAAATTTTAACAGCGGCCTTTTGGCTAGGTGTTAAATGCAAGCAAATGTGAGGCAGTTTCAAACAGGTCAATAATTTGGGATCAGTAGGATAAAGAATGTAACTAAGTATACGATGAATAACAATCTTGAAGTGGATTAGTATTGGTAATACGGACATCATTGATTTTTGCAATTTTATTTGTGTAAGCGTGTTCTTTCATAGATTGTCTGCTTTATAGTGTCATAGAGCTCTGTTATCCACATTTTTCGAACAGAAAAAAATTTTTTAGATTAAAATATTCCACTAATCTGTCACTTAGTCAAACGTTATGTATCATAAATATGATTCTATAAGGGCAATTAGATCCACTTACCCCATCTAAAATTTGAAAATTTTTTGATTCCTTTGAATAAATCTATCAAAGTAAAACTACTTTTCGGTGTTAACTCATAAAGTATTCAGAGATCTGAATAAGCTTGGACTATTAAAATATTGATTGAAGAATCGGTGTAAATGGTTGTTTCAAGTTTTTAAACAGTCGGTCTTTGATCCGGCTTTTGTTTTCGAAGTGATTAACACAACGGATCAATGTCCATTTGAAAAAGGATAACCTACCTTAGTTGATAAAATGATATTGAACCTATTAACCTGTGAATCAGAAATAATTAACTTAAGATCTGTTATCGTTTACACGTTAAATTTTCTTTTTCTTCATAACTGTTAGACATTTAATTACTCAACCTAGCAAAAATGCCAATCAAGTCCATACCTTAACATCCACTAAATAATATTTACGGACTCTTAAAATTGCTAAAAGATTATTGTTCTCAAGATTGTTTTAAAAAAGTTGCACATACAGCATTCCTGCCGAATAGCATAACCGATATTAATGTCAGCGATATTATTCTTAATACGGTCGCAAATAATTAGAGCCTTTATCACTACTCTCTATACCAAACGTGCCTCAATTCAAATTTGATATAAATACTTTCTTACTTTGATTAAACTATGAGATGACTTACTATATCGTGTATAACCATAAAGGTATCTATGAATTATTAGTGATAAGTGAGTTCATTTCAAAGAATTATGCTAGCTCTGATAGTAAGAAATTTTAAAAAGGCTTATTGAATGTAAATTGTAATAATTTAATTTAACCTTATGAATTAAATGTTTGAAATAAAAATATCAATTTATTACGTATATTGTATGTCCCATTACCGGTAAATTTTTTTGGCTCGCAATACATTAACATATCTGCTCAGCATAAATTCTAAAATTGTCCAGCGTTTGTAAGCAAAATAGCACAAATCAATCTTTATTGAGCAATTACGTTCCACTAAATCAATTACTGTAACGGTCTTTTATCAATGCATAAAAGGCTAGCTCGTAGTTCAATCAATTCGCGAATCAGATGCCAGCCGATTTAGATATCCACGGTCCGTGGACATACCTTTAGCAAGACCGCTTTCTAATACAAACTATCCTGCAATCCAAGATGATATAACTTAACTTAGAAGAGCAGATATCTTATACAAACGTCACTAATGATTGATGTTCTACAAATTAAAAGTCAAACTTGTAGTGACGCAATCAACAAATAAACCTACTGGGATATATAAACTACTGGAAATTGTCAGGCAACTACCGGTGTACATCAGCTTAAACATTCAGAACTACATCCATAAGTGACTAAGAATGAGATGTTCTAAAACACAGCAACAACCAATAGTGACCAAAAAAAATGGAATTTTTTTTTGGTGTCACGTGTCAAAATTAGCAATTTTTGTATTTTCAGCTATAAATAAAATATAAAACAAATGCCTAACTGGTAGCTTTTGGCCCAAAATCAAATAAAGGTTGAGTAGGCTAGATAAAACGTAAGGTAGAATAAGTTTTGAGGTGATTTTTTTAGGAGGCTTGTTTAAAAGGGTAGGTGTCGGCGTAGGTGGGATTGTAGAGATTATCGTTGAATTAAAAATCACTCAGTGAAGAGTTGTTCTTCAAGATGCAAAAGTTTTTGGGACATAAGGATGTGGACCCTTAAGGATGTGGTGGCGCTGATTTTGACCTTTACGAAGCTATTTATGGATAAACTACAGAGCTTATGTCCCAAAAATTTTGCATCTTGAAGAACAACTCTTCACGGTGATTTTTATTCAACGATAATCTCATATCAATACCACCTACGCCGACCCTACCCTTTTAAAAAGCCTCCTAAAAAATCACTCAAAAACGGTAAGAAGTAAATTCGGCTAAATAGTAAAATCGGCTATAAAGTGTAAATCGGCTAAAAAAGTAAATCGGCTATCAAAATCAGCCAAAAAGTAATCGGCTATTTTTTGAATTTAGTCATTAAGTAAATCGGCTATCTAGTAAATCGGCTATAATAAAAATGAGTGATGATATGAAATGAGTGATGAGCGGCTGGGTAGTAAATCGGCTATTTTCAGGATTAATCATAAAGTAAATCGGCTACTTCCAAATTTTTCGGCTAAATAGTACTTCG
>SCLH01000502.1:173895-186113 GCA_004367855.1 Oikopleura vanhoeffeni
CGTAGGGGGATTGTATGAGACTTATCGTTGATTAAAAAACCCTTTTAAAAAGCCTCCTAAAAAATCACTCAAAACTTATCTACCTTACGTTTATCTACCTACTCAACCTTTATTTGATTTTGGGCCAAAAGCTACCAGTTAGGCATTTGTTTTATATTTATTTATAGCTGAAAATACAAAAAATTGCTACATTTTGATCACGTGACGACCAAAAAAAAATTCCAATTTTTTTTTGTCACTTTGGTTTGTTTTTAGCCTCCAGTGAGTTTCAGAACAATCTACCCAGTATTTCTATAGGTCGACTTTAATAGTGGAAATGCTAAGTTTTCCTTGGAAATGTTTTGAAGCGTGGTATGGTACCACGCGTGGTATGGTTCGTCTAGGCCTGACCAATTTGCCGGTAGTTTTATTTGCAATACATAACCGACATGATAGGATTTCGTGCAATTCTTGTTAATGTGCGTCAATTAACAATTGATTTGATCTTATAATTTTAGTAGAACAATAATTCATTAGTGACCGTATTTTTTTGTTATACACGATATCATGTCATGTCATCTCGATTTTGAAAGGTAAGAAATGTTTTTATATCAAAATATTCGGAAACTTGCCAGGCATACGTTTCTGGTATAGAAGAAGCGTCAATGTGCATAAAAAGGTCATCCAATAAGCGACCAGGGAATTAAAAAAATCGGCTGACATTTTCTATTTTCGCGAGATGATGATGAACTTAACGAATTGAGAACATATTTCCTTTTATGCAGTTGTAAGGAGTACCGTTTAACAGTATTTATTTAGTGGAATATTGCTCATAAAGACTTGATTTGGGCCATTTTTGCTACAGTGAGTAATTTTAAATTTTGTACAGTTTAATTAAATTAAATTGAAAAAAATTTAACCGGTAAAACATAACAGATATTAACGTTAATAATATTTTTTTTGATTTCACAGGAATATCTAATATCAAGGTTTTAAATATCATTTTCATCAAAACTACAGGGTGTAAGGTTTTTCCCTTCTTTTTTCCAAACTGGTTACACTTGATTTCCGCCGTTTTGATTGGTTGAATCTGAGAAAACTCTTCTGACAACCAATCAAAACGGCGGAAATCAAGTGTAACCAGTTTGGAAAAAAGAAGGTAAAAACCTTACACCCTGTATATTCTATACTAAATAACTACATAATTCTGAAAATAGCTCAACCTTAATTAATGAATTCATCTGAATACCTTTATGAGTTTAACCTACTCGTAAAAGTAAGTTTAACTTCTGCATAGTTTAATTCAAAAACAAATAAATTTTTCAAATTTAATGTGGGGTTAAGGGGGTGGGCGTCGTAATTTTTTGAGCCCTTTAAGAATTATATTTAATTGATATCTTTAATATCGGTTATGACTAAGAGTGACCCAAGGATCTTATGGTGGCAATTATTTTTTTCAAAACAATCTAGAACAAAATCTAGAATTTTCTGTTCGAAAAATGGTGTCAGAGCTCTATGCTATATAGCAGCCCATAGCGCGCGCCTAAAAATAAAATTGACAATCAGTGATCCGTTCCCTCTAATATCACTCAAGATTGTTATTCTCGATATACTTAGTTACATTCTTTATCCTACTGTCCAATTATTGACCTGTTTGAAACTGCCACAATTTGCTTGCATTTAACACCTAGCCAAAGAAGCCGCTGTTAAATTTATAGTCAAAGACACACTGAATTCCTAAGTGTACTCTCAAAATCATCGAATAAATCGAAAAAAATACTTGATTATCTCTTTAAAAATTGGATAAGGCAAATTTTTTAGTAGTTTGGTAACACTATTGTTATTTCTATAGCAACCTTGAGTGGCGAGGGCGAAGGTTTTCATTTTTTAAATGATTTAACATAAAACATTTGACGTTAAGATTTTTCAAGATGCACTCCACCTCAAAAACGGTTATCCATTTTTCTAATTAATTCCACATTTCGAGAAAAATGATTTTAAAAATTATAAAATACTTTTTTTACATGTATGGCGCGTTCGTGCTGAACCCTCTTATAGTTGGCGGCAATATGTTATTCAGGTGGTCACAGGGATATTACCATTTATTGTTTGTATAGTTATGAGCACATTATTTATTGAATTTGATGGGAACTTAATAAGAAAGGGTTAATCAGAAAATTTATTATAACGAGTAAGTTTTTGCTAAAATAATATTTCACTGAGAGTCAAATTGCACTAAGTTGTTTAATCTATTACGGTATTCTGCGGCCTTTTTAGCCACTATTTAAGCCAACATTTTCATAAAAGTCGGATTTTTCTAACGACTCATCCGATTAAGTTCCTTGATAGCTCAAACTGAGCAAAAATATCTAGTGAATAATAAAATAAAAAAATTGGTTCGAATCGGACCATTTTTAATTTTTTTGTGAGATTGCTGAAATTGTTTAATCATCAGTTTTTGTTTAAAAATTTTTAACAATGGTCTGATTCGCACCATTATTTTTTCAATTTATTCAAAAGCCAAATAATATCAAAATTTGCCTAGAAAGGTAGCTAAAAAGGCCCAGCAAGTACCGTAATATATATATTTTAAAGCATTAATTTGTCTGACTGCAACAACCCAAACATTTCATAACTGTGATAGGCATAATCCAATTTCGCCCTATAAAAAAATATAAGTCGGTGTCTAGTGCAGGGATAGGCACAATCGGATCAGAGATACCCACTTTGATTCTGAACGCAAATTGACTTTAATTAGAAAAATGTTATGCAGACCAATTTTGGTACACTAAGCAGGACCCAAAATTATTTGGCTCTCAGTGAAATATTACATCAAATCCTTAGTCAAATATTAATTTGAACTTTAAATGCTTATTTGTGAAATCGTCGAGAGTCTCGAGACCCCAGGACTTCTTTTATATCAGAGAAATATTATTTTAGTTCTTTAGTTATTTAGAGCTAAAGTTTTTAAGTATTTTTTCACAAGCTTACTGAACCTCAGATTTATAAAATACCGCTAAGCAGGTCATTTGGATCCCAATGCCTTACTTATACTGTATAAGTTATACAATACAAATGGAGATTCTCTGAATTCGTGACATTTTCTTGTGGGCGGAAAGTTCACGCCTTAGCGCAAGGAAAATGATTTTATCACAGCTAAGTACACACCATTTTTTTTGTTCGCGTGAATCATTCTTTTCTCGAAAACAAGCCTAAAATTTGTGTGAAGTCTCGCGTATAAAAAAATAATTATTTTATCCAGATTAATTTGTAACATTAGCGGTTATCTGATACAATACTCATCGTGGAAGGCGTTTTGAGCGTGCAATGGTTGAAGTTATCTAATACAAAAAATGAGAGAAAGTTACCGCTCAAAACGGCTTTCCCGAATAATATTGTGCAATTAAAATTATAAAAAATTATGAAGATTTCTGATTAAATTCCAAATTCTATAAAATTACTGGAGGAGGTAGAAATTATCGTTAATGCCATCAATCTTGTCATGGCCACTTTACCCGAAACATAATTAATTTATGTATAACTTTAAGAGGCTCCATATATAGTTCATTTCCAAGCACTGTGTTACTGTCAAATTTGTACGTAAAAATTTATTTAATTGCGTAAATTTTCGTTTTATTTCAAAAGGACTACTAAAAGTATGTTACATAGTCTATGTACAAACGTTTATTTTGAAGAAAGACGACAATCCAAAATTGGGCATACTCAACAATTGAAGCTATTTCTACTTATATAAGTAAATATATATGAGTTTCGCCTTTTTTCGAGACTTTTTTTTTGTATATTTTTTGCGATATTCATTTTGTTTAGTGGCCAAAAATCGTTGTGTAGTAAAATTTCTTTCAAATTGAAATCTTATAATCAACAAATAATGATAACGGGGAAAGCTTTTATTCAAGGCTAGACTATGATTGGAATTGTGATAATACAATATTTTTCACTATAGGATTTAAAGAAATTAGCATGAATTTTTAAACGAAAAAAAGATGTTCCTAACATTTTTTCTTCACCTTTTTTATACATATTGTAGTTATTTCAAATGTAAATAAATGAATACTTCAAATTATTGGTGCCATAAACTAGGCAAATTATGCTGAGTCTCTTATCTAAAATTGTGGTAGGGCAATAGACTGTTGGTCTGAAGGAGGGCCTAATTATAAAACCGAAGTGTATTTCACTAATATTGTGAATCTCTTTGTTTTCAGCTTTTCAGTATAATAATAAAAGGTATTTATTCGTCATGGTATTTTGTGGTCTGCTGCATATCTTCTGTTTTTTCGTTTCTCCTCAAGCATTCTGCCAGGTGTTATTTACGTGGATTGTGAGTGATTTTGCGTGGATTGTGGGTAATTTTTGAGTCATTTTTGTAAGTGATTTTGTGTGATTTTCATGTAGTTTCCGTCCAGCAGTGCTGAGCTACGAATAACGTTCGGCAGGCATTATTAAGGGGAAAACATTTTTTCGTCAAAATAATTTTTTCGTCAAAATGAATCAGTTATTATAAAAATAAAGTTTTGGTCAGGAAATAGTCTTTTCGAAATTCATATGAACGTCTCCCAACTAAATTCAACTGCAACGTAATTCGATTTCTTATGATTTTCTAGACTTCAAAATTGAAAAAATTATTTTGACGAAAAAAGTTTTTGACGAAAAAATGTTTTCCCGTATTAAGCCGTGAGTTCTAACTATACATTTGCCTTATTTTTATTTTGTAAAAAAATTTTTATTAAAAAATATTTATAAAAAAAATAATATGAGAAATTTAAGAAAAGGAGTCCTGACAAAAAAAACAATTTAAACAAAATAAAGTATGTCGTTCCTATTTTTATAAAAACGATATAAGTGTTTTGTTATAAATAACTTCAAAAAATAACGAAAAATAACTTCAAAATATATCGAAATTTGTAATTTAAACAAGAATTAATAATAAAAAAATTTCGGATTAAAGTTAATCGTTTCCATTTCTATGAAACGATATAGAGAGTAAATTATTCATGAGAATATTTTTTTTGTAAAAAAAAACTTTGTCAGTGAAAATCCAAGAACATCAGAAAAAAATGACTTATTAAAAATGTGTGAAACGAAATATCTTTAGGGTGACAATTCATAACCTTCATTATATAAAAATTCTAGTAAAAAAGTATTCATAAAATTTTCAAATTGCATTATAAAATTGTACATTTAAGCTAAGTGAAAACAATTCTTAACTCTAACTTAATTTCTGATCAAAAAAATTCAAACCAATATAAATTTGAAAGACCCTCAGCCACCGATTCTCTTCCAGATTTCTTTTCTACCGCAAAATCTCATTTCGAGGTCAGCGAAAAGTTTTCTGATTTTATATTTTTCAGGCTCTAAAAAGGTGAAAACAAAGTATTAAATTAATTTATATTCATTATATAAACAATAATGTGGGGAATGTTTAAATACTTAATTTTGCATATGTATAAATACATAATGTGGCATATGTTCGAAAATTTCAATTTCCGCGATACTCTGATAATTATTCATACAAAAAATGATCAATAATTTTCATTATGTGTTTTTTCAAAAATTAAATTTAGCTATTTTAGAATCAAAAAAATGATCAATAATTTTCATTATGTGTTTTTTTTTCAAAAATTAAATTTAGTTATTTTAGTTTATACTATAATAATTATAGAACAAAATTATACGTTTTTATGAAAATAATTTTTTTATATGTTTCTTAAAAAGGGATGCGAATACCGGGTATAGGCTTTACGGTATAGCGGAAGTGGAACCATGATGACGAGCGTACAAGGCCAGATCGCAAACCACCACGACAAGGATTTTCATTAAATATTACCCGCCTTCTAGTAATATGATACATACTTACTCTATAAAATCGAATGAAAAGGGCAGACCATAAACCGAAAGTTTGTCTTTACACATCCTACAAAGGTGCAGTTCCGACTTTGCGATATGATTTGGAAGAAGAGAATGATACTCGTGGTCGTTGTGGCGTGATGGACCATCATCACTGATGGTCAGCATTCAGCGCTTTGGTCGAAAGGGTCCGGGTTTTAATTCCCTCATTCATCTCTAATTGTTTAAGTGATAATAACATAAGAATCTTGGAGTTACTTAATTTCAGAACTAATTTCATACAGTAGTATACATAGGAAAAAAAATGACAAATGTCTTGGGTACTGGAATGAGAAACAATGGTTTTTTGTTTATTTACGTCAATAAAGAACAATATAATTTTTGCTTTTCAACTATACTATGTAAACAAATCATATTATGATAGTAATATGAAATGCGCTCTGAAATTCTGAAATAAAAAGTCTGAAAATCTGAAAAAAATTAAAATTCTAAAAAAATTTAAAATATTCTGAAAAATTCTGAAATTTTTTTGTCAAAATTTCGAATTTTGAGGACGTCGATTTGACAAATAAATATTTGACTTATACAGCTCAGAGTGGTCTCTATAAAATACTGCCTGAGAAAAATGGAGGGTTTTGATGAAATTCAGCAATCAGACTAACTCTAGAATTCAAAATTGAACATTCATACGAATTCGAGCTTTTTAAAATTTATAATCGTTTTTCAAGTCAAAATTAATGTCATGGCTGTTAAAATATGGCTTTAAAATACTCCCCGTAGTAACTTTTGTGGAGTACGATACCAAAAAACTTATCATACGATAAACTTAGAATTAAAAAAAACATCCCTATCTTTTACTAAGAATTTTTTTAAATTTTGATTAAAAGTCGCCATATTAGAACACTCAATTTGACAAATGAAATATTAAATCGGATAAAGCTCAAAGTGGTCTTCAAAATGAACCCTGCCTTAGAAAAGAATAGGATGGATTGTGACAACAAATTTTTGCTAATCGACAACTCCTAGAATTTCAAATATGACATTCTAGAATCGAGCTTTTTAAAAAGTTTATAATCAAAGTTTTGAAGGACAAATATTTTATACTATGATGCTGAAAATAGGCTTTAAGTACTCCCGTACACGACTTTGGTGGTAGATACCAAAATTTATTTCGATAGATTGAAATCTAGAATTTAAAAAAAATACCTATCTTTAAGCTTAGCAATTTTTTTAAAAAAATTTTAAAAGTCGCAATTTTAAACATCAATTTGGAACAACTGAATAAATTTTGGATAAAGCTCAAAGTGGTCTTAAATGAAACCATTGCCTAGACAAAATAGGATGGTTATGGCAAAAATTTTGCCATCCGCGTCATTCTAGGAATTTCAAAATCTGGCATATCTAGAATTCGAGCTTTTTGGGAAATTTTAAACTCAAGTTTTGAAGGTCAAATATTTTATATTATGATAGCTAAAAAATAGCTTAAATGTACTCTCCTGTACACGACTTTGATGGGTAAGATACAAAATATTTGATAGATTCAAATCTAGAATTAACAAAAAAAATACTACTTCTAGCTGGAATTTTTTTTTTAATTTTTTTAAATCGAGAATTCTTAACCATCAATTTGACAATGAATATTATCGGATAAAGCTCAACAGAGGTCTTAAATGACCTCTGTCTATCGAAAAAATGGGACGGGTTTATGGCAAAAATTTGCCATCCGGTCATTGCTAGAATTTCAAAAATAACATTCGTAGAATTCGACATTTATGAAAATTTTAAATCAAGTTTGAAGGTCAAAATAGTTATATTATGATGCTTAAATACTGTTTAAGCACCTTCCCGTACACGGACTTTGGTGGGTAGATTACCAAAATTTATTTCATAGATTCATCTAGAAATTAAAAAAAATTTCCCTATCTTTATAGCTTAAAATTTTTTAAATTTTTTTAAAGGTCGCAATTTTAAAATGTCGATTTGATAAAATTGAAAAATATTAATCGGACATAAGGTCAAAGTGGTCTTAAATTAAACCCTGTCTGAAAAATAGGATGGGTTATGGCAAAAAAATTTGCCATCCGGTCATTCTAGATATTTCAAAATCTGACATTCCAGAATTCGAGCTTTTTAAAAATTAAAAATTAAATTTTTCAAGGTGAATATCAAATCTTCATGCGTAAAAAAACTAAAAAACTTCTAGATATTAATTAAGCTTGAATAGAGACAAACAATATATTGTTATGTGACCCTTTCGGGAGTAAAGAAAAAGTCCTACCGGTCATTTAGACATGCTAAAAATATAATTTATTTTGACAGACTTATATTATTAAAATAAATCTGGGTCCACATTCAAATCAATATGAGTTATTGAATGTGCAGTTGATTAAAAAATACGATTACAATGCATATAAATATGAGTTACTACTAAGCTATTATGCGAGTTTTTATTTATATAAATGTTAAAAAAAGAGTATAAGATGGTGAGTAAACAGCGCAGTGATACATATATGAGCACTAACAGATAACCAATAAGAGTAAAATACCGTAATAAAATACGATAGGGTAATACGAAATACGATAGTTTTTGTTTGTCAAAAAAATATTATAATGCAAAAAAATTATATTTCAAAATATATAATGGTTTTAAACATCAATGCGCTAGAACATTCGAGAACGCCCTCATGGGAGAATTTTGAAAAATAGATTACTTTTTAAATGAAATTTCATTATTCTGAGCCCTCCATCAGAAAATTCTGTGATGTAGTTTAACTGAAAATCATCAAATTTTACAAGGGGCCAAGAGCCCGAGTCTCACAGTCTTCGAAATTTATTGTTTGTCCATTTTCTCACCAATTCATCTTCATCGAGTAATTTTGACATTCCAACCGGTTCTACTAAGTTCATCGATTGCATTGACCTCAAAAAATCCCGTCGAGTGTCACATATTTTTTAATGCACGGCATTCCCTTTGAAGATCCAAGGCTAAATCAGGATATCATGCTGATAGCTTCGTTCTTTTGGTAAAAAAATGTCCGGACTCTTTGACATAAAATATTCGAAATCCAATTCGCATTGTGATATGGTCACATCCTGATTTTTGTCATCACGAATGTTACCAAAATCACATTTGTTTGCCTTATTTATTTCCCACAGGTTTTTTCTTGCTTTTTCCATGTTATTCGTCTTTATTTTTCAATTACGAATATAATATAAAATTTCTCGGCGCATTTTATAAATATAAAAACAAACTGGCGCGTTTTTATCTGAAAATTATAAAACTAATTCCGATAAGATTTTAACAGATTCAATTATCGATTCTTTCAAGTATTTTTTCAAATAAACTATAACAATGACGTTTTCGATCAGATTTGAAACTATTTTCCGGGCCAAGTCATACTAAATGATACCCTTGACCCAATTTACGAACGGCACCCGCGGAAGGCGGCAGTTTAAAGATATATACTGTCGATAGCCTGGTAACTTTTCTGAGAATCTACACGACTTATTTGGTTCTCCAGATCGGTTATGGTTGAAGAAGGGATTGTCGAAACCTAGAGAATTGAAACTTTATATTTCAACAAAGATAGCGGAGGATTTTTGGATTTCGAATACGCATTGAACATGCCATTATCGACCATTAGCTATTCGTTGGTCATCAATTGATTCCATCTGTGGACTCAAAAGAACCTACCCTGCGCCTCGCAACTAGTAATTTATATCGACGAACATTCAATATAGATATATTGCTCCAAGTGACTTTTGTGGACGGCTGAAAATTACAGAAAATCTCTCAAGCAAAAGCAAATTTGGAATTTTGATAGCGGAATTGAGACTTCAAATGTCTTTTGACAGCGGAATGGTAAAAATTGCATTTCAATTACCTTATAATCCTCATATTGTTTATTATCATTTAACCAGCCAATTCTTTTTTAATATATTTTAAATGGCTGAAGACTCAAGACATGTACCGTTAGCAAATTGGACACAGTCAGTGACTGGCGAAAGTCAAATCACATCTCTTTCAACTTTCTAGATGAGTTTCGAAAGTTCTTGTGTCAAAAATTTAAGTTGCTAACAAATTTGGAGAGATGAGAATTGTGGTGCAGGGGCATGGTGAACCAGATATTACATCGAGAATAGAGTTTATATCGAACTTCATTTCAATGGTATCCTGGACGTAAAGCAGATATTCTCGAAAAATTAGGAACGAGTACACGTCGTCAAATTTCGATTGGTAACTTTGACAGACAAAATTATGGACTGTAGTTTATTTAACGAATATTTATCCCAAACATAAATGATTCAAATGAAATAATTTTAAATTGATTTATGAATTTTTTAAGAGAAATTTCGTCAAATAGAACTATCAATTTGAACGAAAATGTTCCTCGGAGAGATGACAAACTTGCGCACTATGTTACAGTGACATGCGATAATTTTTTGTTCTGCTCTTAACAAATTGCGGACATTCAAGGTATTTATGTCAAGAAATTGGGGTGCGCTATAAATTAGAAACAAATGTTCCATTTTGCGAGCGCAGGCCAAAAATTAGAGTCAATCCATCAGTCTCGTCTAACAGCTGCTTTTCACACCTTTTAAAAAGACTTTGTAAATTTGTAATTCCTACAGTTCCAATAAATAAAAAACACTAAAAAATAGTAACTCGAAGAGAAAATCGAAAGAAATGCCTAAAAAATATAATGAATGATATATTCTTTAAGCTTTTATTTTTAAAACTTGATAAATTCCATTTACTCGTTAATGGGAAAGCTTACTCCGTCCCTCAAATTTTGACGTAATACAAATCAAATCCGAACCTTTTCCGATCAGAAGCGCTGACTTTAGTTTTCCCGGAAAAAGTTCAAAGACGTAATAAACGAGCCAGAGAAAAATCTGATCCAACTGAAGAACCTTGATTTTTCTACCTGCCAAAACGGAACTAAACTATTTCTGCAGGCAGCGAAGTGATCAAAAAATTTTTGACTATATATTGATATTCTTCAATTTGTATATTCAATATTAAAAAATAAAATTTGAATCATTTAATCAAGATACAATACAAGCTGATATTGTCAATCTTTTGTGGTTCAATATTTATCATGTGAACGTGTCAAACGACGTATAAATGTGTACTATAAGTGATACAAACGACTAAATCGAGCCCAGCTGGAAAAAAACCCAACCCCAGATAATTATTAAAGATTTAAAATTTAGGTCTGATTCAAATTTTAATTTTTGATGAAATCATAATGTCGACTTTGTTTAGGTCGGCATAATCAATTTCGATCAATTTCAACGTCTACATGTTACGTTGTAAATTTGTTAGCATGTGTAAATATGTAAAATGCAACACGTTGATAAAATTAATAAATTATTTAGATTCCGAACCTTTCAACCGCGCTCGTTTAATTCTTAAATCGAGTCCGGGTATATATAGACCAAATTGAAAATCTCTCTTTGCTTAATTTCGATCGAATTTTTTTGATTTTTCTTTCTTAGCTATTTTTTCATTTACCGTCGTAATAACTTTGCATTTTCCCTTGTTGTGATTTATTACTCATTTGACCCGTTTTTTTAACTAAAACCTATAACCGGAAATTTCAAAACTTTTGTCTAACCTCTATTAAAAGTATGAACTTCATTTTAACAGGTGTAACCTTCTTTGTCCAAATTTTATCGCATTAGGTCAAACGCAAATATTTCACGAAAATATTCTTTTGTCCAGAACCTTCATAAAACAGTTTATAATGAAAAATTTACTATGATCTTTCATAATAGTAAAAATGAGTCAAATTATAATTTTTCCGAATCAAATCAGAAATGCTTCGGTCACTTTTTTTCTGGAAAATAAATCTGTGAGTATCGTATGGAACTCAAATGGGGTTTGAAGGCTATATTAATTCTTTATTTGACCAAAACTGGTGATTTTTTACAGGATAAACATCGAACATAATTGGATAAAATTATGGAACTGAACTGAGAACCAAACTTGACTGGAAATTGATATAAATGTAATTATTTTGAAATAAAAATAAATATTTTATGCTGTTGAACCAAAGTATATTTTTGAATTAAGTTTTTAAAGTTTGAAACACTTTAAGGTTGACATAATATTTTAGAACAATCAGCAATTATGGAATTCAATTAAAAATGGTCCAATAATGCATAGTCGGAAGAAGTCTCTGTCAAATTCAGCTTATCAAAATGGCTTAGATAATTGAGGTCAAAAAGAAAGCTGATTTCGAAATGCTTCAATAGATATCCTGACACAGAGATTTATTCAATTAGAGGAAAATAGGGTACCAATCTCGACTAAAATTTCTCGGAACGAACCGAAAACCTGACAATCTTGAACACATAATATTTCATTT
>SCLH01000502.1:206685-220994 GCA_004367855.1 Oikopleura vanhoeffeni
TCTTGATGGAAATCGGTGAAGAACACAGTCAGAAATCTGATTCATTTAAAATATCAGTTTGTTCAACGTATTTACTTGACTCGCGGTAGTTCGCCGCGATGTCAGAGACTTTTTAATAAAATCAATTTAATTATAAAAATATTATATTTCGATAATTCAGTTAAGATAATTCTAAAGAAATAAATAAATTGAAATTTACGCCTAGCAGAAAAACTTTGTTGGTGTGTACTTATAACTAAAAGACTTTTTTAAAAACTGATCGTCTCACATTTTTCGTAAATTAAGTCAGTTTTTCGAATTGGCGTTTAGTTAAATTTTGGAGAAATCGGCAAAAAAAGTGAGATGAAATTACTTTTAAATAATTTGTGATAAAACAATTTTATTGCGATTTTTAAATTTTTCTTGGCAAAGTTAATGTTGAATTTTCATAAAAATGCTGTAGAGTATTTTTATCGATCAACTTATAAAGGTTTAAATATTTTTGAGGCAATTTATTGGTTCGGAGCTTTCAAGGGTTAAGAAATTTTTCTGATTGAAATAGGGCATCCAAACGACTTGTTAATTTGATTTTTTTTAAAAAACTCACAAGTATCATCAAAAACCTTTGGGATTATTTAGTTTTTAATAATAAGTTTTTTGACCTTTTTATTGAATATATCCGTTTTCAATTTTTTTAACTCGGGATCATTTCTTTTAACAGTTTTATAAATATGACGTTTTGTTTTCCATCATCTATTTCAAGAATATTTTATTTACTGGTGAATTAAGGGTTGACAAAATAATTGCATGACCAATATTGATTTCAAATAATTAAAAATTTAAAAGTAAACAAAGAAAATTGAATCAAAATAAGGCCTTTTCGATTAAATATGCATTTACCTGCTATCTTTTAAATTTATTAACAATTCTGTTACAACAGTCAGGCTTTCACAGCCTCTTGGCCAAAATAACAGAGCGGAGGCACGGGTTTACATGTAAATTTTTTTTTGCAGCTCGAAAAATTCATCAGTGATATTGAAATCGAGTGATCAAACACACTCACAAAAAAATGTAGTCATTTTGAATTTGAAAAAAGACATTTTTTATTTATATAAGTTTTCATTTATGATCATTCTGAATGTTTAAATATGTTTAAATATCAAAAACGCACAATACTATAATTTACGAAGGAGATTAAATTCCTAAACATAGAAAATTAGTGCTTTTTTTTACAAAATTTTAAATATCCCTTTATCACACTTTGCTTAGAATGCGTAGCCAAATAGAAGAATCAATAACATAATTACATAGAAAGATCGACGTGGCTACGCATTCTAAGCAAATTGTGATAAAGGGGGGGATTTATATATCCCTTTATTACACTTTGGTTAGTATGCGTAGTCACAACGTCAAAATCACACGTTAAAATTAGTAGTGGCTACGCATTCTAACCAAAGTGTAATAAAGGGATATAATGTCCAATTTTATTCAAATAATGTCGATGAGTTTTTATTAGAAATGCTGCAGCACGGTCTTTTGAATTCAGCTTAGACGACCCCCTTACAACAAAGTTATTCTGCGAATAAACCACAATGATATGCTAATTAATTTTATGAAGGGCGCAAAGAGTTTCTACGCCACATAATTTCAGGCAGAACTGATGTGAAAGAAAAAAAATTTGTTCAAGGAATCTAACAATCAAACTTTTACATTATTTCAGTTTTGAAATCGTTCAAAATTTTTTTTATCATCATTTTAAAGAGCGTTACTAAGTTTTCAAACCATTTATTGAAAAAGAAAGAAAAAAGGTGTAACATCAGCCAACTGAACTAATAATTGTACAAAGTACCAACGGGCACAAACATCCAAAATCTTATATATTTGGCTTGTCCTAAACAACCCTTATAATTTAAAATATTCACACTTTAAAGAATAAAAAAATCACTTTTAGGGGGTTGGTGCAATTTGACAGATTTGCACGTTTTCAATTTTTTTTCATGATGGTTAACTTTTTGCCACTATAGAACTTTCAAATCAAATAATTTTTAAATGTAATATGCAAACTTTAAGCTTATTTCGTTTAATCTGATTTTTTCAGATCTTTTATATTTACTTTATAAATCGCCTTTCAAAAACACACTTAAAAGACGGGAGATTTCAGTTGAAGGTGTCAAAATTTAAATAATTTTTTTATTTTCATTTATGAGACACAGAACAAACGGTCTCGACCACCAGCTTCAATTAATTTTTATGCTTTTATAGTATTTTTACGTCAAAATTCGAAATTTGAATACCCTAAAAAATTCGAAAAGAATATTCTTGTTTATAAGATGAATGGAATAAATTAAATTCGGTGGTCCAGACGGCTTAACAATTTGTCAAGTTCGAGTGATTTTTTTTAGAATAACGAGGGTTTCAACCCATTTCTCCCAAACTGTAGTTTTGTTGCAAACAATTTGATGAAGAGTATGACCAAGCGCAAAAAACAAACCGAGGGAATATTAAAATAAATTAAAAGATGGCAATCAAAATACTTTTAGCCGGTGATTACAGAAAAATAAGTTTGAAAATTTTGAACAGAAAATCAGGAAAATTTTCAAAATATTTCCAAATAGGTTCGACCAAAAATCCCCAAAAAATGACATATGATTTTTCCGGTGATTTATAAAAAATAATAAAAAAAAACTTTTAAACAAAAAATAAGGCAGTTTTTTTATAATGTTCGGGACTTTTTTCAAAAATTTCTCATAATTTGTCGAATTCGAGAAGTTTAATTTGGACTCAAAATTTTCTACAAAGCAATAATTGCAAAATTCTGTAGTCACAAAAGTTGCCTGGATTATGAAACATTACTAGGATGATATATTGAGAAGTATATTTAAACCCAGTAAACGTTTTTCATCAAGAGCCCTAAGCCTTCAGGGGGTCGGTGCTATTTGACAGATACGGATATGGGCTCATAATAAACAATTCTTTACTGGGATTATATATTCTTCTCAATATATCATCAAAGTAATGTTTCATAATCCAGGCAACTTTTGTTACTACAAAATTTTCGAATATTTGCTTTTTAAGAAAACTTTGAGTTCGAATTAAACTTTTCGAATTCGACAAATAATGAGAAATTTCTGAAAAAAAGTCAAAACATTATTAAAAATGCCTTATTTTTGTCCAAATTTTTTTTCAATATCAGTTTCAAATCAACGAAAAACACTTTTTAAAATGGCCACTAAAACTTTTCACGTAGGTGACCATATATATTTTATATGCTATTTTAAACATCATATGGATCACCCGCCCTCAGAGTACAAATCCTAAATATTTGAAAAATGCGAAATCTAAGCATTTGATTGGTTGATCCTTTCTCAATCTGACCAATGAAATCGGCCTATTCCGCAATCAAAGCTTTTGATTGGGTGCTAATATCTTGCGTTGTTTGTATTACTCAAATATTAAGGATTTGTACTCTGAGGGCCGGTAATATGACATGGTCTGGTGATTTTTGGTCAAAAATAATTTGAATTATTTTGAAAATTTTCTTCATTTCTTGTTCAAAAACTTTTAAACCTATTTTTTTGAAATCACCGGTTGAAATTATGAAGAATGCTAAATTTATTTTTCTTAAATATGTCCTCGTTTTGTTTCTGCGCACTTGTTCATACTCTTAAGGTGGTAACCGACGCGTTTTACCTTTGTTGAAACGCCAGTCCTGTTCTAACGGACAGCCTGACGATACTGAAATCTTGGAATATTGTTGATGTTTGTCTGAATTTTTCAAAAAATGTATTTAAAAGTTTTTTGCCTATCTGAAGCTCGATCACTAAGTTTCGCAAAAAATAATTTTCGCAAAAAATGCACCTTTATATTTTTAAAATTGTAATTTCGCTAATTATTGAAACTCGATTTCGCGCTCAAAATATGTAAACTTTCGATTCCTGTTCATCCAAATCTCTCACATTGATAATGGCTGTTAAGCCGAAACGTCGAATTAAAACAATCTTTGATTGAAAAAATATAATAATTTGATGTCTCGAAAACACTGAATATTAAAAGTTTTTTGCATGATCGTACCGGTCGTGATACAAGTTGAAAAAACACGGTTTTCGACTTAATTCGTATCATTTCATTTAGTCATGAGATGTCAAAAAATTTTAATTTTTCTAACGCCGACTATTGATGGTTTTTTAGGAGATAAAGTGGAATTAGAAATGTAATTTTCGGTTTATTTGCGCAAAATCGACAAAAATTACTTGTTAAATTGACTGTTTTGGGTGTATTGATGTCAGATTTTTTAATAAAGCTTTTCACAAATTGTGTGCCTCAGGTTAAAGTGGTATTTGCTTGACAATATTTCTTTTGGTTTGCTTATGCGAGACGTTCAAAGTTTCGGTTGTGTCTAACTTGCCAGATTTCCCAATTTTTGATCAATTTTTAATTTTTTTTTCAAAAAAAATTTATTCACTTATTTTTTCCGATAGCTCACATAACAAGGGAACGGCTACCGAAAAAAATTCTGATATAGTCTTCTCAAAATACAGCACGATTTCGAAAAAAAATACTTAGAAAAAATCTCAATTTTTTGAAATTTTTATGTTCGAAATAGATTTTTTTTATTTTTCTAGAATGTAATCGACAACAATATTTCGAATGCCGCAAAAATTAATAATTTTCCATCTATAGATCTCGAGATATTCGAGATCTCGTAAGATAAAATTTTTTAATTTAAATTTTACCTACAATTTGAAATTTTGGCAACCCAATGAAAAATCAAAGGTTTTTATACAGCAGTTCAAAAATGACATCATAAAACACTTAGAGAAAATTCGAAATTTCAGAAATTTTTTTTGTCAGAATTTTTTTTTTTAGAATGAAATTGATAAAAAAATTCCGAATGCCGCAAAAATTAGCTTCGTAGCATGTGTAGATCTCGAGATATAGACCTCCGTTGGTTACCTCCCTAATCATAATTTTTTGAAGGAAACTACGGTTTGCGCGATAACTTTTAAGCCTTCTTACATCCAGAATGAAAAATGAAATTGTATTGCATCAAAATTTGCCAAATTGGTTAACCAACCCATACACCATTAAAAATTTATTTCATTGGACTCATGACAAATTTTTTTTTTCGATGTGCCAACATTTCGTTTTTATGTCTTTTTTCAAAATTAAAAATGTTCGATTTTGACGTAGAACGTGGGTGTTTAAAGTTTCTGATTAATAAAAAATAANATAAATATTTCGGCAGAACTGATGTGAAAAGAAAAAAATTTTGTTCAAGGAATCTAACAATCAAATTTTACATATTTCAGTTTTGAAATCGTTCAAAATTTTTTTATCATCATTTAAAGAGCGTTACTAAGTTTAAACCATTTATTGAAAAAAGAAAGAAAAAAGGTGTAACATCAGCCAACTGAACTAATAATTGTACAAAGTACCAACGGGCACAAACATCCAAAATCTTATATATTTGGCTTGTCCTAAAACAACCCTTATAATTTAAAATATTCACACTTTAAAGAATAAAAAAATCACTTTTTAGGGGGTTTGGTGCAATTTGACAGATTTGCACGTTTTCAATTTTTTTTCATGATGGTTAACTTTTTGCCCACTATAGAACTTTCAAATCAAATATTTTTAAATGTAATATGCAAACTTTAAGCTTATTTCGTTTAATCTGATTTTTTTCAGAATCTTTTATATTACTTATAAATGCCTTTCAAAAAACACACTTAAAAGACGGGAGATTCAGTTGAAAGGTGTCAAAATATTAAATAAATTTTTTTATTTTCATTTATGGAACACAGAACAAACGGTTCGACCACCAGCTTCATTATTATTTTATGCTTTTATAGTATTTTAACGTCAAAATTCGAATTTGAATACCCAAAAAATTCGAAAGAAATATTTGTTTATAAGATGAATGGAATAAATTAAATTCGGTGGTCCAGACGGCTTAACAATTTGTCAAGTTCGAGTGAATTTGTTTGAATAACGAGGGTTTCAACCGATTTCTCCCAAACTGTAGTTTTGTTGCAACAAATTTGATGAAGAGTAATGACCAAGCGCAAAAAACAAACCGAGGGAATATTAAAAATAAATTAAAAGATGGAAATCAAAATACTTTTAGCCGGTGATTACAGAAAAATAAGTTTGAAAATTTTGAACAGAAAATCAGGAAAATTTTCAAAATAATCCAAATAGGTTCGAAACCAAAACTCCCCAAAAAAATGACATATGATTTTTTTGTTGATTTATAAAAAATAATAAAAAAAACTTTTAAACAAAAAATAAAGCATTTTTTTAAAATGTTCGGGACTTTTTTCAAAAATTTCTCTTAATTTGTCGAATTCGAGAAGTTTAATTCGGACTCAAAATTTTCTACAAAGCAATAATTGCAAAATTCTGTAGTCACAAAAGTTGCCTGGATTATAAAACATTACTAGGATGGTATATCGAAAAGTATATTTAAACCCAGTAAACGTTTTTCATCAAGAGCCCTAAGCCTTCAGGGGGTCGGTGCTATTTGATAGATACGGATATGGGCTCATAATAAACAATTCTTTACTGGGATTATATATTCTTCTCAACATATCATCAAAGTAACGTTTCATAATCCGGGCAACTTTTGTTACTACAAAGTTTTCGAATATTTGCTTTTTAAGAAAACTTTGAGTTCGAATTAAACTTTTCGAATTCGACAAATTATGAGAAATTTTTGAAAAAAAGTCAAAACATTATTAAAAATGCCTTATTTTGTCCAAATTTTTTTTAATATCTGTTTCAAATCAACGAAAAACACTTTTTAAAATGGCCACTAAAACTTTTCACGTAGGTGACCATATATGTTTTATATGCTATTTGAAACATCATATGGATCACCCGCCCTCAGAGTACAAATCCTAAATACTTAAAAAAATGCGAAATCTGAGCATTTTATTGGTTGATCCTTTCTCAATCTGACCAATGAAATCGGCCTATTCCGCAATCAAGGCTTTTGATTGGGTGCTAATATCTTGCGTTGTTTGTATCACTCAAATATTCAGGAGGGCCGGTAATACGACATGGTATGGTGATTTTTGGTCAAAAATAATTGGGAATATTTTGAAAATTTTCCTCATTTCTTGTTCAAAAACTTTTATACCTATTTTTTTGAAATCACCGGTTGAAATTATGAAAAATGCTTAATTTATTTTTCTTAAATATGTCCTCGTTTTGTTTCTGCGCACTTGTTCATACTCTTAAGGCGGTAACCGACGCGTTTTACCTTTGTTGAAACGCCAGTCCTGTTCTAACGGACAGCCTGACGATACTGAAATCTTGGAATATTGTTGATGTTTGTCTGAATTTTTCAAAAAATGTATTTTAAAGTTTTTTGCCTATCTGAGGCTCGATCACTTAGTTTCGCAAAAAATAATTTTCGCAAAAAATGCACCTTTATATTTTTAAAATTGTAATTTTGCTAATTATTGAAACTCGATTTCGCGCTCCAAATATGTAAACTTTCGATTCCTGTTCATCCAAATCTCTCACACTCAATCTTTGATTGAAAAAATATAATAATTTTATGTCTCGAAAACACTGAATATTAAAAGTTTTTTGCATGATCGTACCGGTCGTGATACTAGTTGAAAAACCCGGTTTTCGACTAAATTCGTTTCATTTCATTTAGTCATGAGATGTCAAAAAATTTTAATTTCTCTAACGCCCACTATTGATGGTTTTAATAGGAGATAAAGTGGAATTAGAAATGTAATTTTCGGTTTATTTGCGCAAAATCGACAAAAATTACATGTTAAATTGACTGTTTTGGGTGTATTGATGTCAGATTTGTTTTTAAAACTTTTTACAAATTGTGTGCCTCAGGTTAAAGTGTCATTTGCTTAACAATATCTTCTTTGGTTTGCTTATGCGAGACGTTCAAAGTTTCGGTTGTGTCTAACTCGCCAGATTTCCCAATTGTTGATCAATTTTTAATTTTTTTTTCAAAAAAAGTTTATTTACTTATTTTTTCCGATAGCTCACATAACAAGGGAACGGCTACCGAAAAAAAAAATTCTGATATAGTCTTCTCAAAATACAGCACGATTTCGAAAAAAATACTTGGAAAAAATCTCAATTTTTTGAAATTTTTTTGTTCAAAATTGATTTTTTTATTTTTCTACAGTGAAATCGACAACAAAATTTCGAATGCCGCAAAAATTAATAATTTTCCATGTATAGATCTCGAGATATTGACCTCCATCGGTTACCCCAAATTTCTGAATCTAAGGAAATTTTGGAAATTTTTTTTTCGAAAATTTTTTTTTCGAAAATTTTTCATACAATTTGAAATTTTGGCAACCCAATGAAAAATCAAAGGTTTTTATACAGCAGTTCAAAAATGATATCATAAAACACTTTGAGAGAATTCAAAATTTCAGAAATTTTTTTTGTCAGAAATTTTTTTTAGAATGAAATTGATAACAAAATTCCGAATGCCGCAAAAATAAGCTTCGTAGCATGTGTAGATCTCGAGATATAGACCTCCGTTGGTTACCTCCTTAATCATAATTTTTTGAAGGAAACTACGGTTTGCGCGATAACTTTTTAAGCCCTCTTACATCCAGAATGAAAAATGAAATTTTATTGCATCAAAATTTGCCAAATTGGTTAACCAACCCATACACTATTCAAAATTTATTTCATTGGACTCATGACAAATTTTTTTTTCGATGTGCCAACATTTCGTTTTTATGTCTTTTTTCAAAATTAAAAATGTTCGATTTTGACGTAGAAATCGATTAAAGACAAATTTAATAAAGTTTTAACGGTTGTGTGGGTGTTAAAAGTTTCTGATTAATAAAAAATAACAAAAATTTATTTTTCCTTAATTTGACACCTTAAATAATAAACGCGTGTTTTCAGAGTGTTTTTTTAAAAGATGATTTATAAATTTGTTTTCACATTGTATTATCTGACGTTTCGTATTTATTACATTATCAAAGATTTGATTTTTACAAATTTTAAATTTTAACAATGAAGATTCAGTTATTCTAGAAATTTCAGAAAAAGTACAAAAAATAGTAAACAAGTTTGCATTTTTCATGCACATTGGTGTTATAAATGAGAAATTTTAGGATTACACAGTTGTTTACTTTTAAAGAATTAAATAATTTTTCAAATCAACTTTTTTTGATATATTTGCAGTGTAAATTACTCTCTTCTTTCCCTACTTTCAAAAAATGCTAAAGAAGCCTAAAAGAGTCTTGGTCAGTTTGTTTATTAATTTTTGGTCTTTTTGTTCTAATAAAAGTATGATTTATAAAGTAAAAAAATAACAGATCATACGAAATGAGCTTAAAAATAGCAAATTTCGTAAGAAAAAGATAATATCCGAAAATTTGAAAGTGGCAAAAAGTTTCTCATCAAAAGAAAAAAAAATTAAAAAGGGCAAATCTTTCAAATAGCACCAATATTTTTGTACACATTGATTAAGGGGGTCGGTGTATTTTGACAGATACGGATATGAGCTTTTGATAAAACCTTTTACTGGGTTTATATATTCTTCTTAAGATACCATCAAAGTTATGTTCCATAATCCAGGCAACTTTTGTAACTACAGAATTTCCGAATTATTGCTTTTTTAGAAAATTTTGAGTTCGAATTAAACTTTTAGAATTCGACAAATTATGAGAAATTTTTGAAGAAAGTTCCGAACATTATGAAAAATTGCTTTATTTTTTTTTCCATTTTTTTTCAATATTTGTTTCAACTCAACAAAAAACAGTCTTCAAAATGGCCACTTTATTTTTTCGCGTAGGTGGCCACATAATTTTTTTATGCTTTTTGAAAAATCATATGACATGTGATCTTGTGATTTTAGGTCAAAAGTAAATGGAAATATTTTGAAAATTTTCCTTGTTTCTAGTTCAAAAATTTTTTAACTTATTTTTCTGGAATCATCAGCTGAAAATATTATGAATGCCGACATGAACTTTAATCAAATATGTCCTAGTTTTGTTTTTGCTCCTTTGGTTATCCTCTGGATCAAGGAAACTACGGTTTGGCAGAAATCCATCAAAGCCCTTTTTTATCCGAAACTAAAAAAATGTTTGTCACACTTAAACTTGCCAAATTTTTGAGCCGATCCATCCACCACGTTAAATTTATTGAATTAAACTCACGAAAAAAAATATTTCGTTCGATGTACTAAAATTCTGTTTTTTTGTCGTTTTTCAAAAATTAAAATTTTCGATTTTGACGTAAAAATAGTATAAAATTAAATTTCAAAAATTTTAGCTGATTGTCGAGACCGTTCATGAGAGCTTCTAATTAATCAGAAATAAAAAAAAAATTTTGATGCAATTCAGACATCTTTGATAGCAAACGCGCGTTTAAAGCACGATTTATAAAGTAAAAATGATCGATCTGAAGAAAATCAGACTGAACGAAGTAAGCTCAAAAGTGGCAACTTTCCTCTGAAATTGTTTTGATCTGAAAATCTTGAAGTGGCAAAAAGATTCCAATCGAGAGATAAAGAATTAAAGGCAAATCGATTATTGTAACTTTATAAATTGTTTTTGAAAAAACACTCAAAAAACGCGCGTTAGCTATCAAAGATGTCTGAATTGAAGTTAAATTTATTTGTTATTTATTAGAAGTTCTTAAAACCCCTTGAAATTTTTTCAATTCAAATTTATATAATTTATACGTCAAAATCGAAAGTTTAAATTTTCAAAAATAAAACAAAAAAAACCGAAATTTATGCAAAATTTAATCGAATAAATTATTTTTTTATGACTTTTATATATCAAATTTTACACGGTGCACGGCGGTCAACTTTATACAGACCTACGGAAGGCCCTAAAATATACAATTCTGTCTAAAATTTTACGGGCTTCAATTTGGTCATATTTTTAAGGCAATCAGCCCAATATGTGAAATTGACCAATCAGCGGAAAGCATCGTGAAAAAAAAATTTCTGAAATTTTTTAGTTTATTTTCGATGAAGAATTCACGGACAAAATTTCAGCTGATTTGAAGCAAGTTAAAGGGCCTTCTGTAGGTCTGTATAAAGTTGACCGCCGTGCGGTGGATGGGTCGACTTATCAATTTGGCAAGTTTAAGTGATAAATTTTTTTTAATTCGAAAATTAAGAGGGCTTCGATAGATTTCTGCCAAACTGTAGTTTCGTTTAGAAAATTATGATTTAGAGTATAAACAAGAGTAAAGAATAAAAAAACATATTTGAATAGAGCCAAAGGTGACATTCTCAATATTTTCAAAATATTTCCAATTAATTTTGACCGAAAATCACAAAACCATGTCATATAATTTTTCAAATAGCATATAAAAATTATGTGCTCACCTACGCGAAAAATTAAAGTGGCCATTTTAAAAAATATTCCTCGTTGATTTGAAACAAATACAGAGGGGTGCGGCCTATAGTTGTACGCGTATAGATGGCACCCAAGAAAAAACCTACGTAAGCCTCCGAAAAAACCTACGCATTTGAAAAGTAAATTTATTCGTTCCTGGCGTGCGGCGTATAGTTGTGAGCAAAAGATAGGGCTTTTTTTCAAACGTTCCTAGGCAAAAGATAGGCGTTTTTTAGCATGCAAAAAAGAAATATCCGAGTATTTTTATTAATCAAAAGCGACCATACAAATTTTTAGTTCCGACTTTTTATTTTGATTATTCAGTACAATTTATTTCTCTTAATAATCTGCACATAATTTCCCCCATTCTTGCCCAAACGTAAAACTTGCCCAAAAGAAAGCTCGTAGAATTTGAAGTAGGTTATAGAATTTTTTATAATTATTTCTTCTCTTCGACCTATAAATGATAGTTTTTAGCAGTGGTCTAATTTTTTTCCTTGAAACCTTCTTTGAATTCATGTTTTTTTAAATTTACTTTATCCGATTTTTTCGATGAAATCAAATTTATACATACACTAGAAATTCTAGTCTAGAATATTATAAAATATGGTGAAAGTAAGAATTTTTGTGATTTAAGGGTAATTTTACATATATTCTGAATATATGTAAAATTATCCTTAAATCACAAAAATTCTTACTTTCACCATATTTTAACGCAATTTTAAACTCTGGATATTGTACAAATTGACCAATCAGAGCACATTTTCCCGGAAGTAGGCGTATAGTTGGAAAGTACGCGTATAGTTGGAATTACGCGTATAGTTGGGGTTTTTTGGCGTCAACCTTTCCAACTATACGCCGCACCCCCCTGTATTGAAAAAAAAATTTGGACAAAAAATAAGGCATTTTTTATAATGTTCAGACCTTTTGTCAAAAATTTCTCATAATTAGTCGAATTCGAAAAGTTTACTTCGAACTCAAAATTTTCTTGAAAAGCAATAATTCGAAAATTCTGTCGTTACAAAAGTTGCCTGGATTATGAAACCCTTACAAAAAACGTCACGGTCCGTGACTCACAGATTCCGAGAACCGCCATTAGTATTGTATAATTTATATGCATCCGTCCTGCAATTTTTTATTTTTTCATGTTAGAATCTGAAAAAAAAACATTAATTTAACTATCTTTGGATCGGCCTTGTGAATATTTTCATCAGCGGCACAAGCACGAGAGAGTTAGACAAAAACATGTGGTTTTTCTATCGTTTTATTATAAATATATTTCGATTTTTTCTCTGAAGGTCTTAATTACTGGCATGTTTCGTATTTTATTGAAAAGGGCAAAGTTAACTTTACTAGTTTCGTTTACTAAACATTATTAGAAGTGAGTTTGAAAAGTGAGCAATTTTAAAATTTGAATTCAGCTAACATCTAGAACTTAATTATCAAACAAGACAAAAAAACTGTCCTCTTTCGGCCGTCATCTATGCGTTACGCAGAGAACTGAGTTTTAGGGTTAATTTGACAAAATCTTAACGTGCCCTTTTCCTGGACAAAAAACGATCCTATTAATTAAAGTCAGCCTGTTTTCAAGTTCCTATTTTATTCAAAGGCAAGCATTCTCAAGTCTGCTAAAAAGTGATTTGTCGTCAAGTCTTGAATTTCAATTTTTGAAATGTGGAAACAACGTTTTTAAGAACTCTTTAGAATTATCTTTAATGCTGGTAGACATCAAATGCCTCAAAATAAGCAGATTACATTTTCACTTTATACACAAAATATGATTGAAATGAAGAAAAAAAATTTGTTCTTGTATTTTACCACAACTTTGACTTAGATAAAATAGACAATTCACAAAACGTTTTTTTTAGCGAAACTAATATATTGTTGAGCTTTCGATTATTACAATCATTTTCGAAACAAATTTTTTTAACAGTGAAATATTTTTCGCCAAGATTTGCATCTGAGTAATTTGGCATAGTGGGCTCGAATTGCCCCTTTAATTGGCTAATTACTAATTGCCAAGTTACTTAGATGCAAATCTTGCGAAAAATATTTCACTGTTAAAAACTTTGTTTTCGAAAATGATTGTATAAATCGAAAGCTCAACAATATACTATTAGTTTCGCTAAAAAAAACCATATAGTATATCTCAAAACACAATGAACAATTTACAAAACACCTCAAATTGTTGATGAAAATTGTTGTTAAGATTCAAAAATTTTTTTCTTATTATCGAGAAGCCAAGTTATTCATCTCATTGCAATTTATATAAATTCAAACTTACAAGAAACAATTTATGTCACACAATCTTGCAGAGTCTTGTTTTCGTTACCAAATTTTAATATAAAAAACAGAACCAAACGGTTTTCTACATATGTCTGAAAACCAGGGGTCGGCATAACGTTTTGAAAAACCTGATCGGATCACAAATTTTAAAAACCTGATCGGATCGAACCTGATTGGATCGCAAATTTAAAAAACCTGATCGGATCGAACTTGATCAGATCGCAAATTTTGAAAACCTGATCGGATCGAACTTGATCGGATCGCAGATTAGAAATACCTGATTGGATCGAACTTGATCGGATCGCAGATCAGAAATACCTGATCTGATTGAACTTGATCGGATCGCAGATTTGAAAATCCTGATCGGATCAAACTTGATCGGATCGCAAATTTGAAAACCCTGATCGGATCGGATCAAAGTCGATCCGATCAAGTATTTGTCGATCTAGATCGGACAAAAATGAAATTTTTTATAAAGTGGGTTCTTTGACGTCAAACTTTTCACGGGTTAATAGAGCGGCCGCGGTCACAAACATTTCCAGGGAAGGCTTATAATTCTGACAATTCGAGGGAGAAAAATTGTAGCAAATTTAGACATTTAATAGAATCAGCCTCGACATTTAAATTATCGCGAAGAATTTTCTAGTTTTAAAGAAGTTTCAAGAAAGTTTTCAAATCTTTAAAAAA
>SCLH01000502.1:221001-231943 GCA_004367855.1 Oikopleura vanhoeffeni
TGGATTATTTTCTGTGTTTGAAAAAACCTTTCGAAACTTATTTTTCATTTTTCCAAGTAAATTTTTTGCATTTGTGAAGAAATTTTCTACACGTCGTTTGAATCATTTTTAAGAAAATAGCCAAATTTCGTGAAATTATTGGAATTTTCAAAAAGGTTTCAGATTAAATAAATAATTTAAAATTTACTCAAATGTTTTTGAACTTTCGAAACAAGAAACCAAAATAAAAAATAAGGAAGAAAATTTTAAATTTCCGATGTTTTATTCTTATACGAATAGTTTAATTCTTAAAAAATTATTTGAAAGAATATTGAAATTTCAAGAAAATTTGTTTAAATATTGAGATCACTTAAAATATTGATTAGAAAATTTGAAAGAAATTTTAAAATGTAAAACATTTCCCAGAGCTAACAATTGTTCTAAATATCAAATTTTATTTTATTTGTCAACTTTTCACAAAAAAATGTCAAAATTTTAATTAATAAGTCAAATTCTAGAGCAAACACACCTTGACACATAATTGATTCAAGAAGACTACAAAGAAGACTTAAACCAAAACGGTTAAATCTAACTCCTCCCTGGTTTTAGTTGAAATTCACCTCAATTTTCAACATAAGCTTTATAATAAAGTATGCGAAACGTTGCATGAGGCTTTTGTAAGGTAAAGTATAAATTTTAAGTTAAAAATATTCTTCTTAGCTTCCAGGGTCGGTTAAGCCCCGATCAGCGACCGTTTAAAATCACACATTCAAGACCACGGCCAGTAAAAACACCGGGTCTATCATTTATGCGCGTCAATACCCCTTTAACACTAAATACAAAACTATTTTCGTCCGATCTAGATCGAAAATAACTTGATCTGATCGGGAGAAAAACCTGATCGAATCGAACTTGATCGGATCGCAGATTTCAACAACCTGATCGGCTCGAACTTGATCGGATCGCGCGATTTCAAAAATCCTATCGGATCGAACTTGATCGGATCTCATTTTTTCGAAAACCTGATCGGATCGGAGGTTGACAAAAACCTGATTGGGATCGATCGAAAAAAAGTCGATCCGATCTGATCAGTTTGATCCGATCCGATCAAATTATGCCGACCCCTGCTGAAAACTGCTTCCGAAATCGCATTTTTTATAATTGTAAAGACAAGTCTTTCCTTTCTAAATTATAAACAAGTTTTTATCCCTACTAGCCGTCATTATCAACAACAAAGGAAACTCGAGAGAAAATGTTTCACATGCCGCCTCTGGCATCCCAACCCCGAACCAAATAATCTCATCACGATTCCTTTCAGCATCCAAACTCGAATGCCCGTGGCAGTCTTGAGAGCGTACAATTAAATTAGGAACGTTTTCTATAAAAAGCGAATAAATCTTAAAATTAATATCTTGAATAAACAAAGACAAATTTTTCTAATAATGAAACTTTATTCTTTTATTGCCGCTGTTGCCTTTGCCAAAATGGTCCAGGAGATTCATGCCGAACGCGAGCATGAGCTTGGAATAAGAAAATCGATAATGCTCAAACTAAATGCGGATTCTATATGCAAAAAAGCGATGACCTGTGACCCACCAAATTCGAAAATTGCAAAATATACCTTCCGATTCGACAAGCGTAAAATTTTATATTTCGATAACAAACAAAGCTAAAATAAGATAGTGAAGTCGAATTTAAAAACTATTTCATTTGTTTGAATGATATTATGCTTTTATTTACAAATTTTAAAATTTCAATTTTAGAAAGCTCGTCAATTTTTCATATTGCTTGAAAATTTGAACACGGCAATGACATATTAACTATATTTTTCTAAAAACTCTTTAACATCAGAGTCTGATTTTGTCGACAATTTTGTTGAAATATTTTTATTCGATTCTAACAAAATTCTATGTTTTATTTAAACGATGCATAACATCAAATATATTTTTATAAGTTTTTTGATATTTTTTTCAATAGAGATAAATTTTAATGTCCATCACTTTGAAACAATAATTGTCAAAATTATTTGATTTTTCATTCTCTCAAACATAATTCATTGTCAAGCAAAATATAGGACGTATCAATATTTTCAAAAAAATCAAAGTCGTTGATTATTTTGTTTTTGTAAAAATAATTTTTAGTTCTTTCTTGATGCCAAACAATCATTTATCGATTGGAAAATGTACAATTGCTTGACATATGGGTTACGGAGGTTCTTACAGACGAAACGACAAACGAGGAAATCTTGAAGCCGACATACAGGCTTTGGTGTGAAGAAATCGGAAGACTCATTCAGAGGCAAAAACTCTTATGGTCCACAAGCATCAAAGTAAGTTATATTTCATAAAAAGTATATTCACAAAAAGATAATTCATAAAAAATATTAAATTGTTTCACGGTGAACATTTTTGTTTTAAAATGTTTAAATTAAAATAAACAATAGAAAAAATTAAATTTTTCGGGTCTAAAATTTGAAGGGTAGATTTTCGAATTCATCAAATATTTCAGAAGTTATATAATTTTGAAAAATGTAAAAAAATATTGCAAAGATAACAAAATTTGTTGCAAATTCGTTCAAATTTCATAAAATAATAAACATATAGTAGATTTTTGCAATATTTCAACATTTAAATTAAATAAATTATAAAAATTTAAGGAAATATAATTTTCATTTTTTTCTCGCAATACTTCTTATATGAATTTTTAGCGCACAGTTGGAAAAAACTTGAAGGTCTTTGCCGAAAATTTGTCGTCGCTGCTTTAAATGCATGATTCTCTCAATGACTGTCAAAAACTTGGAGCATGGCAAAAAACCGAGCAAATCATCTTCTCGATGATTTATAGCCATGAAAAACGTCTGCATCAAACAGAAAACGAAGAAGAAGCTGAAAGCGTATGAAGTAAATCACTTGGTTTAATATTTCACATGACAAATCTCAAAATTATTCCGTGATTTGAACACATAATACATTTTGTTGTCTTTCTTTGTAAATTTTCCATATTTTAAAAATTGTTTTATTGGAGCTTCGAAAAACGACAGATCTGCGGGTATTTATTGATCAAAATCAAAGAAAGCAGTATCCCATATAAAGCATGTTAACCGAAGTCAGTGAACTTCCTATTAATGATTAATAAAACTCCAATATTTTGGGAAATCTGCTAGGTAATTTTGAAACATTAAATATATTTTGTTTAATAATAATTTCAAACTTTCAATTGTTATTTTGTAGACAACACGTTGTTTTTTTTTGAATACGCTGGTGTTTTTCACCCAGACCGGTAGTAGTCACAGGAAAAAGAAGGGGAGATTAAAGGAATGCCTCTATTGATCGTGAAATACTAACTACAGGCATAAAACCGGAATGCAATTGAATTCCTATTGCGAAAGATACAGTCAACAAATTATTTTTGCCGTTTACCCAATGGTACAGTATCGTTAACAAGTGACATTTCCGAACTGCAAAAATATCTTCCGCGGTATATCATTGAGCTCAATTTTCACAGATCACGTAACTGGTGTATGTCAATCTTAATCGTCAACCTTTTTTTTATCACCGGCGACGGAACATTTAGACGCCAAAATTAACTTGACGATTTTTCACAATTCAGAACTTCAAATCCTATCTCCTCCTAGAGATATAAATCTCGAATAATGGCAGTTTCAACATTGTGGGGAACCACCCGTCGGATTTTTTGCATTTTCGAGCTTAACAACGAAATATTGATTTTTTGGTCCTTTCCAAAAAAATTGAAAAAAAAGTGCTTTGATTTTTTCAAGATAGGCTCAAAAGAAGCTAGTAAACCACTGAGCAGAAAGTGGCTTACGTCAAGTCGATATTTTGATAAAATTTGAGTGGTCAATTTGAGCAACGTTTTTTTTAACTTCATCCTTTTTCAAAAAATACTTAAAAAAATTCGAAAAATGCGAAAAATTGGAAATTCTTTTTTAGATGATTGAGTTCTTAGTACACTTAATTAGTCACCCGTATCAATTTCGAGCATTTTTAATTGCTCTTAAGCCTGTTATTAAATCAGTGGCGCAATCCCCCTTAAGCAAAACTATTTTTCTCACGGTTTTTCAAACACCTGGTGAAAGTAAACGAAATACTATATTTTGCTTCTAGTCTTTAAAATTAAGTCACAAAAAAGCGTTTATAAATGAACTTTTGATTTTATAAAATAAACTTGAAAACACTTGTATCAAGATTTAAATCAAAACAAACATTTTCAGTCAACTGCAATGCCTAAACTTTTTAAGAAACTCACGATTTTCTGACCGTATTATTTGCATTCTGA
This sequence comes from Oikopleura vanhoeffeni, assembly GCA_004367855.1. NCBI lineage: Eukaryota > Metazoa > Chordata > Appendicularia > Copelata > Oikopleuridae > Oikopleura > Oikopleura vanhoeffeni. The sequence continues at coordinate 225,277 of SCLH01000502.1, forward strand.
CCGTTTGGCTTCTGCTATTTCAGTGTTAGCATAATTAGTCTATGTCACAGTAGTGTATGCAGGATTTTCTATATCTATATTCATTTTTATCAAAACAACAAGACAAAAATACAGGCGAAAATTATATTTAATTGACAGGATGGTCATTTTAAATTAAATTACCAAAACATTGTCGGATTTGTATGAATTATTGCGCTAGGCAATTGTAAATCTTCATTAACATCGGAACAAATTGAAAAAATAAGTTGGGGATTCTCAAATGCACTAGAATAACCTACAAGTTTTACAGGCTTTGTCCCGAGCAAATTTTGTGCATTATTCATGTTTGCAGAAGCCACCAAAGTGGATTCATCTGATACAAAAAATGAAATTCATGTTCATTGTGATCAAAAAAAATTGAAATGCTCACTCTGGACATTTATTGGGGTTTTATAGTGAAACTTCGCAGCCAGCCTTGCCAAACTAAAACATACAAGAGGCGCTGCTCATGCAGTTATTGTGAATAATTACCAGATTAAATGTTGGAAGTATGTCTCTAGTCTCGTTCTTTAACGAACCATTATACTTATGCAGAGGTTTAAAATGAAGTAATCCTGGATTTTCCATACGTAATGTTTTTCCAGAATACAAATGAAAATACAGCCAGCAGTTCATTATTTTTTTCTTAAATTTGATTTGTTTCACATATCGAAAAAAAATTTTATTTGTTCAATATTTTGCGCTAAGATGCTTTTCGAAATCCACTCGAATATACAATCAGATACGGACAGTATATACAGCGGCCGATAATTGCCGAAAGTTTTTGCCGAAAAACTTGCCGATATGGCGAATTCGGCATATTGGCACATTCGGAGATATGGAACAGAAAATAAAAGATTATTCAAAAAAATGAAAAAGATGTAGGGAGTTCGACAATGACGTTATATGTCAACACTATTTTGTGACATTTATAAGGAGTTTCCACACAAAGATTCGTTAAAAGTAAATCACCAAAATGCGTTAGGAATAAAATACTTTATATTTTGAAGACCTGGTTTGTGTTGAGTTCAATTTTGAATCAAAATTGGACTGATTGGAGCACGAATTTGGTAGATGAAGACATTATTAACCGGATTTTTTAGCGCTGGGTGTCGTGTGAGGGGGTTTTCACCCCAAAAACCTTGACCTGTATCGAAAATTTTACTTGCAGTGGAAGAAAAGGTTTTAGTTTTTACAATTTTTTATTTATATATGCTATTATCTTACCCGTTAGTCGACTCCCTATCAGTTCAGCCTGGAGAGTTGAAATTCTTCCTCAGCACCATTTACAAATATCTACACCCACAACCATTATGTTGAAGATCAAATGAAATTTGGGGAATTTTGAACGGAGTGTTTCATTCAAATATTGAAAATCCCAGTATGTTACATCCTTATTAAAAAAATTCAGTTCCAATATTATTCTGCTGGTCAGATCACTTTCGGTGTTTGCGGTAGAAGACAAAACATGTAAGCAGAACTGACCTTGTACAGCTATTTCGAGTCATGGATCGCGATGATCGATAAAGACTTGATGCATCTATTATGTGCACTAAGTGACCTATTTTTGTTGCTCCTGAAGGTTATGAATTAACATTTATGTCATAGACATTGACAACGTCAACCAATTTATGCTTATTCAGGGAATAGTTAATATTCTCAATAAACGGAAATATTCGTGAATTCCTTTGTTTTTGATATTCAATCGAAACTTCATATAGAATGACGAGATTCTGAATTATTGTCAACCTCCCGAAAGATATGACTTCTAATGAGACTGAAGATACAGTATCTCCAGATACTTTACTGTTATAATACTAGTGAACACCGCTACTCTACTTAAATCAGATAAAATAACAGGCAATCAAATCTAATTAAGTATTCCACAAGATATTATTCACTAAAATGGTTTTCAATGCTTAAAAATAATAGAAATTTAAAAACTCGAAATATTAAATATAAAATTAAATATGAGAACAAAAACTAAAATGTTTGCTGACCCAAAATTCTTGCTTTCTCACGCCAGTCTCTAGTCGAAGAAGATTGGTACCCACTGTAAGTCAGAAAATCCCAAATCTAAGATCCATTAGAGAGAAAGATAAAAAAAAATGTTGAACTAAAAAACCCCTCGGATACACATTCTTGTATCAACCATCTCGGTACAATCGTTTATCGTAATCTGATCTCATCACTTTCTGATCTTTTGTTGGCAACATGTTGATCTAATACACAAATACCCAAATCTTAATGGCTCGGATACAAAGCAGTATTACATAAACACTGCGCTTACTCGAAAATCATCATGCTCACATCTAAATCGTGACTGCTCTCTTCTTCTAACTTCATTGTGTGACGTTTTTCTTTAAATTAATCAAATTTAACGACAACCTTACGTTTTTGAAAGTAATCGATAAAAAAACATTTTTGCGTAAACTATGAAACATTTTGAATTATTTTTTATCTGTCGAAAAATCTGTTTGAACTTTAAATTAGTCTAGTATGCCGACCATAAACTTACCAGGAAAAAATATGATTTTTCAAAGTAAGTGGTAATAAATTACCACCATCTGAGTTGGTCGTTGTTTGTAGAATTTCTGAGCAAACCCGTTAACATTGGTTTTAGCGTTAAATTGAAGTTCTACTGAAGTTGTTGTTGTCTATGTAATAATATACTCAGTTATATTGAAATTTTAAAATATAAAAAGTTTTGCATGAATGAACCACTCTTAGGGGATCTATAATCCGATCTAAAAATTTATAATTTTTTATTTCGCTTTGAAAAAAGTAACCTATTTGTTGGACTTGCGTTCTTCCGCCCTTAAGTCTTTTGGTTCTGTGTTCAAAATGTCCATTAGTGAGAAAAACGTCATGAAATCAAATTATGCGATTCGAAGAAACGGGAATAATGTCTTCTGGAACAAAGTTAAAATAGTTTACAAGGACTTCGGAAACAAAAAACTATAGTTAGTCAAAAACATTAATGAAATGTGAAATTAATGGCGCAAATTGGCTATAAAAAAGAAAAAATTCTTATTTCAACCAAACTTAATAAAGTTTAATTTCGAAACCGAAATTAAACATTAATGATTAAAAATGGTGTATTATTTCTAGGAAACCTAAGTAAAAACTTTATACAATCTCTCGGTAGCTGGATTCTTCAAACTGTTTTGACGTATTATCTGTTTTTCAAATCATAATTCCAATTTTATGATTGATGCCCACAATATTTTTCCGAAAAATCGAAAATTTTGCGCTCCCTACAGATATATAGCGAATGTTCTTCGGCGAGTCCTAAAACAGATATATATTCAAACATTTAATACTCAATTTTTACTCATTGGAAGTTCTGCTGCGTGTTCGGATTTCTTTTGGAATGCGGTGCGGAGTGAGTGAAAAAAATGGAGTTTGCATCCGGAGTTTGGCAGGCTGTATTAAACTCAATGTATGGTGCTAACGTCAAAAGACAGGTATTCTTATAAAAATGTTTAGTAAACTTCAAAACTTCACTTAAAGAGAACAATTTACATTATAAAATCCGAAGAAACAACCATCAACAAGCACTAATAGCTCATATCTTTAGAGCGCTCCTGATTGTTTCATCAACAATCACCAAATTTCACATAGAATCCTTAAAAAATGAAAACGCCATAATTATTCGATTATTACTTTTGATCTTTGATATTTTTGCGCATAATTATATGTAGTCTGAAAATAAATTTAAAAAATGTATGTTCGTGAGTTAGTCTCCAGTTCAAAATTTTAGAATGTAAAATCAGATCGTTCACAGTGCTTGCTAAGACTTTGAGATTTAATTTGGTGGCTTTGATTATATGTACGCTGGTCTAATCAACTCGTAATTCCGCTAACTACGTGTAACATACACGTTCTCTAATAGGGCGGTAACACAGTGTATGATTGGCCCATGAATTTTTGGAGATGGAGAGGAATTTTGGTTGATCACTTATGCATGAGATCACTATTTTGGCCCCAATGAAATGACTGTGAACCCCGATATGCATTCTAATAAAAGTTTCAATAATTAAAGTCTTTTTTTCTGTACATTATTGGACTTTTTGCGAAATGTTTCTTTTTGATTTTAAAAATTCAAACTGTAGGGCAGCAGCGGTCGCACTCTTTTTGCGGTACTTTGGTGTGTAAAAGGCCCACGACCATTTGCCTAGCGGAACACTCAGAAAGCATTAACTTATAAAAAAAAAAAAAAGTCGATAATTTTCATATTTTGAGAATTTTTCTGAGTGATTTTTTTTTGGAAACATTGCAACCCAATTTTCGCACCTGTCTAAAAACTCCAGATATCGAAAAGAGGATCGCATCACCCTAGCTTTAATTTGGTGGTTACTTTTGACTTATTACGAGCTTTCATTTCCCAATATTTCACTTCCGCGTTTACTTAAATGCGATTTTTCTAGAATTAAACAAACATTTCAACAATCAGCTCCACCAAAATAACAAAAAATCATATTCTTTCCATCTTTTCTCAAATTAATACTGCATTCTGAAATTGTACTCACTAGGGAAGAATACTTTGACGAGCGGAAATTTTGAAATAATACGGTTTTTCGCATTCTAGAAAACCAGTTAAAAATTCAAAAATCTGCTCCATCAAATAACAATCATAAGTGTTTCCGTGTGTTGATGCAAATTGAAGGAGATCGTATCACAGCTCTTAGGAGGGAGTTGTAATTTGAAAATTCGGTTAGTGCTCTAGAAACTCGCCGCATGTGGTCACCAGGCAGTGTCGACCCAAAAATTTATTCTGATAAATTAAATTTGTAGACAAGGATAGATCACCACTATCATGTCATATGGCTAGTCCTCAAAAGCTATGCCAAAGCAGTTTTGTTATCTGGGAAATTGGGCTTACAAAGTACATTTATGCGACACGTACCCCTTAAGAGGGGAAATGTCGACTCTGATTTAATAAAGCTAAGGCATTTAAAAATGCCCCAAATTGATAGCGGGTTAATGAAAAGTTATACTAAGGAACCCAATCATCAAAATATCTCTTCGAAATATTTCGATCGATTTTTCTTGAACATTAACAGAAAGTATTAAAAAAATAAAAAAAAGTATTAACCCTATGGAAGCTCCAAAATATTTATCGCGCAGGGCTCTTGCACCACTTAGTGGGCACTTTGAGCCCTCTACGAATAAAACTACGTTCATTAAAAGCCTCATTATTTATTTTGTTAAAGATAGTCCAACTTAGCGTAGTTAAATCAATTATGATTTTAAAATTTTTTAATTCAATCGTGCTTAAACTGAGCTAGCAAAGATTGGGTGCTTTGATCACTACTTTCTCATTGAAACAGGAATATTGTTCAAAAAAAAAGGTTTAAATCAACGTTTAGCTCGGGAATTGACAACTTAAACGTCAAAAATATCGGTCTTGGACGGCTTAGCCAAATTTCTCATCATTTTATTACTGGCTTCTTTTGAGCCTTACTCACGAAAAAATGAAAGCCCTTTTTTAAGAAATTTTGACGAAAAGACCCAAAAAAATCATATTTTACGAAGTTTTAGCTCGAAAATTGCAGAGCTTACATATTCGTCACATAAGTTGATGAAATACTTGATAAAATTTTGAACGGACTTTCAAAATATGTCATCGGAAGAGATCAGATTTTCAAGGCCTGAGAATGTGAAAAATCTTGTTATTTTGCGTTCCTAGAATTTGCTATAGTCGCCGGATCAAGAAAGCTTAACATAATTATATGTATTACGGAGTTATAAATAAAGTTAACATAATATATAACATACTACAGTAAACGTATCTGTGAAAATTTGGGCTCAATTTGATATACCGTCTGGTAAGAGATATAATTTTGCGTTGAAAATAGGTTCATTCTTTTTTACGATATACTATTGGTGTTATAGGTTAAAAATATTGTGATGAACTTTTTTGCTAGATTGAGATAAGGATAGAGATCTACAAATCAGCCCTTTCGGTTTTTCTAATTACTCTTAGTTTCAGTATTTTCACCCGAAAAAGAATCACATCAGAGTCCGGCATACCCCACTTTATGGACCCTGATCACAGCCAAACCTGAAATCAATACTGTGCAAATTTTCAAGCAAATGAACAAGAATAAACAAGAACAGATTTCAATTTTTAACACAATCTTCTGACCGATTTTTTTTGCTTTGATTTTCGATTCAAGATTGTTAATAATTTTTTTTCACATTCCAAAATGTAACCTCAATTTAGGTTTTCGTGACAACTCTTGCCATTTTCAAGCCGGCATCGCATAATGCCGGTGCAATATGTCAGGTAGTCAACCCAAACTTATTATCCAGGAATTGTAGTTTAAAAGGTGAGCGAGATTGAGGGCCCGGCAAATAACCAAAATGGCCCAATTTGAATAGTGATAAAAAACCAATTTGCCTAGCATATATTGCCCACATAAAGTTACTATTGCAAAAAGTTTGAACTTACTCCAAACATCACACCTCTAACGAACATATTAAATTCAAAAATTTCTGAAAGGTCGCTCTTAAACTCGTCGCAAAATAGCTGCAGCATCTGGCATAGAATACTTCTATATTCCAACAAAATTTAAAACCGCGTATGAAAGTGGCAATTTGCAGAGAGAACTGAACAAGGGTTAGTCTGAATCTGATATTCATT
>SCLH01000502.1:231964-266900 GCA_004367855.1 Oikopleura vanhoeffeni
CGAATATTGAAATTTCAGAAAATTTGTTTAAAATTGAGATCACTTAAAATATTGATTAGAAAAATTTGGAAGAAAATTTTTAAATGGTAAACATTTCCCAGAGCTAACAATTGTTCTAAATATCAAATTTTACTTATTTGTCAACTTTTCACAAAATGTCTCAAATTTTAATTAATAAGTCATTCTAGAGCAACACCACCTGACACATAATTGATTCAAGAAGACTTAACCAAAACGGTAATCTAACTCCTCCCTGGTTTTAGTTTAAATTAACCTCAATTTCAACATAAGCTTTATAATAAGTATCGAAACCTTGTATGGGGGCTTTGTAAGTAAATATTAAAATTTTAATTAAAAATATTCTTTAGCTTCCAGGGGTCGTTTAGCCCGTCAGCGACCTTTAACCCACATACTCATTTTGGTAATCTATTACCAGCTTGACTCTGGAGCGCTTAAATTTATATAGTTGCCATTATCGGATTGAATTCATATTTAAAATGCTTAGATTTTTTCACAATTCCTGATCTCTTGGTGCTCAAATGATTTATCTATCTTGTTTACTTCTTGAGATAAAGCAACTTTCTCGCGTCGAAATTTCGCACATGAAAAGTTTAGATGAGTTTTTGAAAGTTGAAAAATCTTCTGAAAAAACAATAAACGCCTTTAACCAGACAGAATTTTTGATTTAATCTTTGTGTCCAAAAATCAAGGATTTTCATTCATAGATTCGAAAAATTTTTTTTTGATTTTCTCACCTCAAAATATTTTCTATTTTTTCTCTTAAAATCAATTATATTCCGGAAATTAAAAAAAATTTAGTGCTTTTTATAAGATACAAATCAGATATGAAGGTTTACTTTGACAAACAACAGAAAAATGATACTATTTGCTAGTAGGTTTGACTTTATTTACTCTTTGAATTTGAGCGCTCAAAAACAACAATGTATTTATTTGAACAAACAGAAAGTAACCAAATAATTTGGTAACATTCGAAAGTATAATAAGGACAATAAATGATACAGTTCATTGTACAAGAATATATTTTTATTTTTTTTTAAAAAATAAAAAGACGAAACCTATTTTTGATAACTCTTTACTGCTGATTTGTATCACCTGGAAGAGTTAAACGATTTTCGACGGGATATTTTCACATCCGGCACAGTAAAATATCCTAAAGTGCGGCTGCTGTTAATTAATTCGGAGAATTCAATCAATTTAAAATTAATAAGAAAAATGATTCTCAAATTTTTTCTGTTTGGATTGTTTTCTCACGCGATAAACGAATCAAAGATCTTGCCGCTTAATTAGCAGTCGCAGAGTATTGCGATGAAATTTTTTAAGATCAAAATTCCCAGGCGGTATTTATATATTGATATGTAAAACTAAAAATCATCACCGACGTTTTTCTTTAAATTAATCAAATTACGACAATTTACGTTTTGAAAGTAATCGAGTAAAAAAATACATTTTTCGTAAAACATGAAAACGTTTTTAATTATTTTTTATGTGAATTATGTAATTTTTTGTGAAAAGTTGTTTGAACTTCAAAATTAGTCTTGTATGTCGACCATAACTTACCCAGGAAGAAAAATATGATTTTTCAAAGGTAGCCGGTAATAAATTACCACCATCTGGGTTGGTCGTTGTTCAGAATTTCTGAGCATACCCGTTCAAATCACACATTCAGACCACGGCCAGTTAAACACCGTCTATCATTTATGGCGTCAATACCCCTTTAACTAAATACAAAACCTATTTTCGTCCGATCTAGATCGAAAATACTTGATCTGATCGGGAGAAAAACCTGATCGAATCGAACTTGATCGGATCGCAGATTTCAACAACCTGATCGGCTCGAACTTGATCGGATCGCCGATTTCAAAAATCTGATCGGATCGAACTTGATCGGATCTCATTTTTCGAAAACCTGATCGGATCGGAGGTTGACAAAAACCTGATTGGATCGGATCGAAAAAAAGTCGATCCGATCTGATCAAGTTTGATCCGATCCGATCAAATTATGCCGACCCCTGCTGAAAACGGCTTCCGAAATCGCATTTTTTATAATTTAAAGACAAGTCTTTTTCCTCTAAATTTATAAACAAGTTTTTATCCCTACTAGCCGTATTATCAACAACAAAGGAAACTCGAGAAAATGTTTTACATGCCGCCTCTGGCATCCACAACCTCGAACAAATTAATCTCATCACGATTCCTTTCAGCATCCAAACTCGAAATGCCCCGGTGGCAGTCTTGAGAGCGTAACAATTAAATTAGGAACTTTTTCTATAAAAAGCGAGATAAATCTTAAACGTTAATATCTTGAATAACCAAGACAAATTTTTCTAATAATGAAACTTTATTCTTTTATTGCCGCTGTTGCCTTTGCCCAAAATGGTCCAGGAGATTCCAATGCCGAACGAGCAATGAGCTTGGATAAGAAAATCGATAATGCTCAAACTAAATGCGGATTCTATATGCAAAAAGCGATGACCTGTGACCCACCAAATTCGAAAATTGCAAAATATACCTTCCGATTCGACAAGGTAAAATTTTATATTTTGATAACAAACAAAGCTAAAATAAGATAGTGAAGTCGAATTTAAAAAACTATTTCATTGTTTGAATGATATTATGCTTTATTATTAACAAATTTTAGATTTCAAAATTTCGAATTTTAGAAAGCTCGTCAATTCTTTCAGATATTGTTGAAAATTTGAACACGGCAATGACATTTAACTATATTTTTCTAAAAAGTCTTTAAACATCAGACGTCTGATTTGTCGAAATTTTTTGAAATATTTTTTATTTGATTTCTAACAAAATTCTATGTTATATTTAAACGATGCATAACATCAATATATTTTAATAAGTTTTTTGATATTTTTTTCAATGGGATAAAATTTGTAATGTCATCACTTTGAAACAATAATGTCAAAATTATTTCTTTTTTCATTCTCTCAACATAATTCATTGTCAAGCAAAATATAGGACGTATCAAATTTTTCAGAAAAAAAATCAAAGCTCGTTGATTATTTTGTTTTTGTAAAAATAATTTTTAGGTTCTTCTTGATGCCAAACATCATTTATCGATTGGAAAATGTACAATTGCTGACGATATGGGTTACGGAGGTTCTTACAGACGAAAACGACAAACTGAGGAAGATCTTGAAGCCGAATACGAGGCTTTGGTTGAAGAAATCGGAGACTCATTCAGAGGCAAAAACTCTTATGGTCCACAAGCATCAAAGTAAGTTATATTCATAAAAAGTTATATTCACAAAAAGATAAATTCATAAAAATATATAAAATTGTTTCAACGGTGAACATTTTTGTTTTTTAAATGTTTAAATTAAGAAATAAACAATTAAGAAAAAATAAATTTTTCGGGTCTAAAAATTTGAAGGGTAGATTTTCGAATTTATCAAATATTTCAGAAGTTATATAATTTTGAAAATGATAAAAAAATATTGCAAAGATAACAAAATTTGTGCAAATTCGTCAAATTTCAATAAAATAGGTAAACATATAGTAGATTTTTTGCAATATTTCAACATTTAAATTAAATAAATTATAAAAATTTAAGGAAATATAATTTTTCATTTTTCTCGCAATACTTATATATGAATTTTTAGCGCACAGTTGGAAAAACTTGAAGGTCTTTGCCGAAAATTTGTCGTCGCTGCTTTAAATGATGATTCTCTCAATGACTGTCAAAAACTTGGAGCATGGCAAAATCGAGCAAATCATCTTCTCGATGATTTAGTAGCCATGAAAAACGTCTGCATCAAACAAAACGAAGAAGAAGCTGAAAGCTATCGGAAGTAAAATCACTTGGTTTAATATTTCATGACAAATCTCAAAAATTATTCCGTGATTTGAACACATAATACATTTTGTTGTCTTTGTAATTCATATTTTAATTTTGTTTTGATTGGAGGTTCGAAAACGACAGATCTGCGGGTATTTATTGATCAAAATCAAATAAAAGCAGTATCCATATAAAGCGATGTTAACCGAAGTCAGTGAACTTCCTATTAATGATTAATAAAACTTCCAAATATTTTTGGGAAATCTGCTAGGTAATTTTGAAACATAAAATTATATTTTGTTTAATAATAATTTCAAACTTTCAATTGTTATTTTGTAGACAACACGTTAGTTTTTTTGAATACGCTGGTTTTCACCCAGACAACACAATAAGAGATTATGCAAAACAAATTTTCGGGAAATATATGAACAGCATGAAACCATTAATTTGTAGATCTATCCTAATCTTGCGAAAGTACATCACAAATTATTTTTGACCGTTACACCAATAGGTACAGTATCGTTACAAGGTGACATTTTCCGAACTGCAAAAACTATCTCTCCGACGTTTCATTGAGCTCAATTTTCACAGATCACGTAACGGTATGTATGTCAATCTTAATCGTCAAGCTTTTTTTTGATCCGGCGACGGAACAATTTTAGAACCGCCAAAATTACTGACGATTTTCACATTTCAGAACTTCAAAATCTATCTCCTCCTAGGATATATCTGAAAAATGGCTCAAATGGCAGCTTCCGAACATGTGGGGCCACCGTCGGGATTTTTTGCAATTTCAGACTATAACCGAAATATGATTTTTTGGTCCTTTACAAAAAATTGAAAAAAAAGTGCTTTGATTTTTTCGAATAGGCTCAAAAGGGAAAGCTAGTGAAACCACTATGAGAAAGTTGGCTTACGTCAAGTCGATATTTTGAAGTTTTAGTGGTCAAATTTGAGCAAAAGTTTTTTTTAACTTCATCTTTCAAAAAATACTTAAAAAAAATCGAAAAAATGCGAAAAAATCTTTTTTAATGATTGAGTTCTTAGTACACTTAATTATCACCCCGTATCAATTTCGAGCATTTTTAATGCCTCTAAGGCCTTTATTGAATCAGAGTCGCATACCCCCTTAAGCAAATATTTTTTCTTCGGTTTTTCAACATGGTGAAAAAGTAAACGAAAATATATTTTGCTCTAGTCTTTAAAATTAAGTTCACAACAAGGTTATAAAATGAAACTTATATGATTTATAAAATAAATTGAACAAACATTGTATCAAGATTTAAATCAAAAAACATTTTCAGTCACTGCAATGCCTAAACTTTTCTAAGAAACTCAGATTTTCTGACCGTTATTATTTCATTTGGAACGTTTGGCTTCTGCATTTTTAGTGTTAAGACATAGTCTATGTCACATAGATGATCAAGGATTTTTGCTGATATCTATATCATTTTGATATCAAAACAAGACAAAAATACAGGCGAAAAATTTATATTTTTGAACAGGATGGTACATTTTTATAATTAAAGTACCAAAACATTGTCGGATTTGTTGAATTTATCGCAGCAATTGTAAATCTTCATTAAATCGGAACAAACTTGAAAAAAATTGGAATTCTCAAAATGCACTAGAATATAACTACAAGTTTTACAGGCTTTGTCCGAGCAAATTTTGTTCATATTCATGTTTGCAGAAGCCACCGCGTGGATCATCGTGATACAAAAAATGAAATTCATGTTCATTTGTAAGTCAAAAAATTGAAATGCTCACTCTGGACATTTATTGGAGGTTTTATAGGTGAAACTTCAGCGCCAGGACTATAGCAAAGCATAAACATACAAGAGGCGCTGCTCATGCAAGTTATTGTGAATAAATTACCAGATGAATAATGATTGAGGAATATGCTTTAGTCCTCGTTCTTTAACGAACCACTTAAACTTATGCAGAGGTTTAAAAATGAGTAATCCTGGATTTCCATACGTAATGTTTTTCAAAATACAAATGAAATACAGCCAGCAGTTTATTAATTTTTTCTTAAATTTTGAATTTGTTTAAATATCGAAAGAAAATTTTATTTGTCAATATTTGCGATAAAGATGCCTTTTCAGAACACTCGAATATACAATCAGTATACGACAGTATTATACAGCGGGCCGAATATTGCCGAAAGTTTTTTGCCGAAAAATTTTGGCGATATTGGCGAATTCGGCAATATTGGCACATTCGGAGATATGGGAACAGAAATAAAAGATTACAAAAAATGAAAAAGGTGTAGGAGTTCGAAATGACGTTATATGTCAAACATTTTTTGAATTTTATAAGGAGTTTCACAATAGATTCGTAAAAAGTAAATCACCAAAATGCGTAGAATAAAATACTTTATATTTTGAAGAACCTGTTTGTTTCATTCAATTTGAATCAAAATTGACTGATTGGAGACGAATTTTGTATATGAAGTACATTTATTAACCGGTTTTTTAGCGCGGTACTAGTGAGTCACACTAGACCAGTATCGAGAAATTTTACCTGCAGTGGAAAGAAAAGGTTTTAGTTTTTACAATTTTTTTTGTATTAATTCTTATCTACCCGTTATCGACTCTTTCAGTTCAGCTGGAGAAGTTGGAAATTTTCCTCAGCAATTCAAATATTCTACACCCACAACCATTGATTTGAAGAATCAAATTGAAATTTGGGAATTTGAAACGGAGTGTTTCATTCGAAATATTGAAACATCCAGGTATGTTACATCCTTATTAAAAAAATTTATGTCCAATAATTATTCTGCTGGGTCAGATCACTTTCGAGTGTTTGCGGTAGAAGACAAAACATTAAGGCAAAACTGACCTTGTACAGTCTATTCGAGTCATGGATCGATGATCGATAAAGCTGATCGATCTATATGATGTGCCTAAGTCGACCTATTTTTCGGTTGCTCCTGAGGTTATGGATCTAAACATTTATGTCATGACATGACACGTCAACAATTATGCTTATTCAGGGAATAGTTAATATTTTCAATAAACGAAATATTCTGAATTCATTGTTTTTGATATCAATGAAACTCATCATAAAATGACGAGATTCTGAAATATAATTGTCAACCTCCCCGAAAGAATGACTTCTAATGAGTGAGATACAGTATCTCAGATACTTTACTGTATATTACTAGTGAAACACCGCTTATCTACTTAAATCAGATGAAAATACGAATAATCACATAATTAAGTTTCACAGTTATTTCACTAATGGTTTTCAAAATGATAAAATATAAACTCGAAATTTCAAAATAAATTTAAATTGATGCAGGACACTAAAATTTTGCTGACCCCAAAATTATTGCTTCTCACGCAGTCTCAAGTCAAAAAAATTGGCCTTACGCCCACTAAAGTCAGAAAATCCAAAATTTAAAGATCGATTAGAGAGAAAGATAAAAAAACTGTTGAACTAAAAACCCTCGGAAACATTTTTGATCAATTTTCCACTAAAATTCTAAACAACTGCATACAGTCTTCTGATCATCTTTATTGCCATAATCTAATTAAAAATAACGCCAAAAATTATGAAAGGCTGCAAGATTTAAGAAGAGCAAATAAACATAAAAATATCATGTCAAAACGTGACGCCTTTTTTAACAAAGTGACGTTTTTCTTTAAATTATCAAATTACGACAATTTTACGTTTTTGAAAGTTAATCAAGTAAAAAAATACATTTTTCGTAAATATGAAAACATTTTGAATTATTTTTCATCTGCAAAAAATTGTTTGAACTTCAAAATTAGTCTAGTATGCCGACCATAACTTACCCAGGAAGAAAAATATGATTTTTCAAAGTAAGCTGGTAATAAATTACCACCATCTGAGTTGGTCCTTGTTTAGAATTTCTGAGCAAACCCGTTAACAGTGGTTTTAGTTAAAATTGAAGTTTCTACGTGAAGTTNTTTTTTTATTTATACATATCCCCTATTCACACTTTTGTTAATATCCCGGCCCTACTACTTAAAAACACACTACGTTTCCTTATCAGGGCCGGGATATTAACAAAAGTGTGAATAGGGGATATATACTCAGTTATATTGAAATTTAAAATATAAAAGTTTGCATGAATGAACACTCTTAGGGATGATAAAAATAAAAAAATACATTTTTTTTATTTCGCTTTGAAAAAATGAACCAATTTGTTGGACTTGGCGTCTCCGTCCTTAAGTCTTTTTGGTTTCTGTTGTTCAACTGTCCATTAGTAGAAAACGTCATGAAATAAATGCGATTCGAAGAAACGGAATAATTTCTGGAACAAAGTTAAAATTAGTTTAAAGGGACTTCGAAACAGAAAAACTATAGATTCAAAAGACATTAATGAAATTTGAAATTAATGGCGCAAATTTGGTATAAAAGAAAAAAAAATTCTTATTTCAACCAAATTAAATAAAAGTTAAGTTTCAAACGAAATAAAACATAATGATTAAAATGGGTATTATTTCAGGAACTAAGTAAAAACTTTATACAATCTCTAGGGTAGCTGGATTCTTCAAACTTTTTGCGTATTATCTGTTTTTCAAATCATATTACCAATTTTATGATTTTATTCCCACATATATTCTCCGAAAAAAATCGAAAATTTTGCGCTCCCTACAAATTATATGCGTCGTTTTCGGCGATCCAAAAAATATATATCAAGACATTTAATACTCAATTATACTCATTTGAGTTCTGCTGGTGTTCGGATTTCTTTTGGAATGCGGTGCGGAGTGGAGTGAAAAAATGGAGTTTGATCCGGGAGTTTGGCAGGCTGTATTTAACTCAATGTATGGTTCTAACGTCAAAAGAGGTATTCTTATAAATATTTAGTAAAACTTCAATAAACTTCAACTTAAGAAACATTTACATATAAAATCCGAAGAAAAACCATCAAAAACTAATAGCTTTATATCTTTAGAGCCGTCTGATTTGTTTCATCAACAATCACCAAAATTTCACATAAGAATCCATAAAAAATGAAAAACGCCATATATTTATTCGATTGATTATTTGATCCTTTGATATTTTTGCCATAATATATAAGTCTGAAAATAAATTTAAAAAATGTATGTTCGTGAGTTAATACTCCAGTCAGAAAATTTTGAATGTGAAAATCAGAATCGTTCACAGTGCTGCTACAACTTTGGAGATTTAATTTGGGTTGTTAGATTCAAGCAATTTTCTAATGTAATTCGCTGCGCCAGTTATATATTTGATCACTTATGCATGAGATCACTATTTTGCTCAAATGAAATGATTGACCCGATAATGCTTTAAATAAAGTTTCAATAAATCAAGTTTTTTTCTGTACATTATTTGACTTTTTGGAAATGATTTATTTTTTGATTTAAAAATTAAACTTTAGGAAGCAGCGGTCGCACTCTTTTTAGGGTACTTTGGGGTGTTAAAATAGCACGACATTGCTTGGGAACACTCAGAAAGCATTAACTTATTAAAAAAAAAAAAAAGTTCGAAATTTTCATATTTTGAGAATTTTTCTGAGTGATTTTTTTTGGAAAACATTGAAACCCAATTTTCGACCAGAAAAACTCGAATATCGAAAAGATCGGCATCACCTTAGCTTTAATTTGGTGGTACTTTTGACTTAATACAACGACTTTCATTTCCCAATATTTCACTTCCGGTTTACTAAAATGCGATTTTCTAGAATTCAACAAAACATTTCAAATTTCAGCTCCACCAAAATAACAAAAACATATTCTTCCATCTTTTCCCAAATTAATACTGCATTCTGAAATGTAACCTATGAGGAGAAGTACTTTGACGAGCGGAAATTTTGAAATGAAGCGGTTTTTCGCAATTCTAGAAAAAACCAGTTAAAAATTCAAAAATCTGCTCCATCAAATAACAATCATAAGTGTTTCCGTGGTTGATGCCAAATTTGAGTGAGATCGTATGCAAGCTCTAGGAGGAGTGGTAATTTGAAAATTCGGTTAGGTGCTCTAGAACTCGCCGCATGGTGGTCACCAGGGTCGACCAAAAATTATTCTGATAAATTAAAGTTTGTAGATCAAGGATAGATCTACCATATCATATGGTCCATATGGCTATCCTCAAAAGTTTCCAAGCAGTTTTGTATTCTGGTAAATTGGGGTACAAAAGTACATTTATGCGACCGCTACCCTCTTAAGAGGGGAATTCGACTCTGATTTAATAAAGGCCTTAGAGGCATTTAAAATGCCCCAAATTGATACAGGGTAATGAAAAAGTGTACTAAGAACCCAATCATCAAAATATCTCTTCGAAATTTTCGCATTTTTCGATTTTTCTTGAATATTAAAGAAGTATTAAAAAAATAAAAAAAGTATTAACCCTTGGAAGCTCCAAATTGATTTATTCGGCAGAGGCTCCTGCACCACTTAAGTTGGGCGACTTTGAGCCCTCATTACGAATAAACTACATTTCATAAAAAGCCGTGAATTATCTTGATTTTGTGAAGATAGTCCAACTTAGCGAGGTAATCAATTAGATTTTAAAATTTTTATTCAAATCGGCTGAAACTGAGCTGCATAGATTGGGCTTTGATCACTTACTTCTCATTGAAAACAGGAACATTTTCAAAAAAAGAAGTTAAAAATAACGTTTGCTCGAATTTGACAACTTAAACGTCAAAATATCGTCTTGGCGGTAGCCAAATTTCTCATCAGTTTTATACTGGCTTTCTTTTGAGCCTACTCACGAAAAAAATCGAAGCCCTTTTTTTAAGAAATGTTTACGAAAATGACCCAAAAAATCATATTTCGAGTTTTAGCTCGAAATTGCAAGAAAGCTTTACATATTCTCTCACATATGTTTTGAGGAATACTTGATAGAAATTTGAACGATTTTCAAAATATGTCATCGGAGAAGATAGATTTTCAAGTCTGAGATTGTGAAAAATCGTCGTTATTTTGTGTGCTAGAGTTGCTTAGTCGCCGGATCAAAGAAAGCTTAACATAATTATATGTATTACGGGTTATAAATAAACTTAACATAATATATTAACATACTACAGTAACGTGATCTGTGAAAATTTGAGCTCAATTTGATATACCGTCTGGGAAGAGATATATTTTGCAGTTTGAAAAAGGTCATCTTGTTACGATACTGATTGGTGTTATAGTTAAAAATAATTGTGATGAACTTTTTTGCTAGATTGAGATAAGGATAGATCTACAAATCAGCCCTTTCGGTTTTTCTAATGAGCTCTTAGTTTACAGTATATTTCACCGAAAAAAGATCAAATCAGAGTCGCATACCCACTTTATGGACCCTGATCACAGCCAACCTGGAAATTAATACTGTGCAAATTTTAAGCGAAATGAACAAGAATAACAAAAACAGATTTCAATTTTTAAACAATCGCTGACGATTTTTTTTGCTGATTTTTTGATCAGATTGTAATATTTTTTATCATTATCCAAAATTAACCTCAATTTAGTTTTCGTGACACATCTTGCCATTTTCACCGGTCGCATATGTCATGTAGTCAACCAAATTATTATCAGAATTGTAGTTTAAAAGTAGGCAGATGAGCCGCAATAACCAAAATGGTCAATTTTGAATACTGATAAAAAACAATTTGCCTAGATATTTGCCCACATAAAGTTACTATTTGCAAAAGTTGAATTACTACCAACATCACACTCTAACGAACATATTTAATTCAAATTTCTGAAGAGCGCATCTTAACTCGTGCAAATAGCTGAGCATCTGTCATAGAATACTTTCTTATATTCCAACAAATTTAACCGCGTGATGAAAGTGGGCAAATTTGCCGAGAAGAACTGAACAAAGGTTAGTTCTGAATACTGATATTCATAAAGTTTTATCACTGCAATTGGAATATAAAATGAATCATTTTATTTGACTCAAATTGTCTTATTATCAGAATTCAGCATTGACTGACTTATAATCTTCGTATCACATCTGCTGATTTTAAAACTTAAATCTGGAAAAAGCATGGTTTAGTGTACCCTCATAAAAAACTCGACAACGGACATATAACGGATATTAATGGTGATACTTTCGAAGTGATGCGATAATTTTGAAATTCTATTTCACATTATTTTGAGGTTCCGACCGTTTCGACATAACAATTAAAAATTCGTCCAGAACATTTTTGCACTTTTTAACTCAAACTTAATGCGGTTTTCAAAAATGATCAATCTTAGTAAATAAAGCGGAAATGAAACCACCGCACGGTCCTTTTTTTGAGGTTGAATAGAGAACTTGGGATTTCTATTATGGATTTAAATAAAAAATTAAGGAAAAGAATCAGCTAGCGAAAAAAAAATTTGGTCGAGCCCTTTTTTTCAAATCTCTGGTCGCTGATTGGCCGACCTTATTGGGACATATTGACGCTCAATCATGGCAACCAACGTATTCCTTGCAAGATTCTAAGCATTTTGATAAATTTTTTGACAGATACTGACCCCACGAGTATCTTCAGGTTGATATTCTCTGCAAAGTTGAAGTTTAGTTTTATCATATTCATCGATTTAATTTGGCTTTGCATTTATTTACATAAAAGTCAAAATATAGTTGAAAACATGTAAGCAGCATAAGTGCCAGATCAGGTTGAGTTCAAATAAATATATAAAAAGGGTTGAAAATTCACCAATTTTTTCTAATTATAAACAGAAAGTGATTATTCATGGATGAAAATGCCATGAAAACCAACAGGAATTTGTATATCGTCTGGAAAATAAGTTCTCGAAATCTCCGTCAAGTCTCGTCCGTTTAGAATGATGAAAAACGGCCTAAAGTTAATTTAAATTTCTGAAATTTATTGAAGTCTACAATGCGGTCGATGTGATGGCTTTATTATTTCTATTTCAGTTGACATTAGAAATTAATTTTCCGTTAAAAAACATCAATTCAAAAATGGTTATTGTTGAAAAATTTGATTAAATTATTTCATTGCATAATAAAAGTGACCAATTTTGTTTCAAGTGGGCGCTTATTGATGGTTTTTTTATTTTAATTTTACTAGTGATGACTGATAAATCAGTCAGCTTCAAAAGTTGCACATGGTGAAATTTTTGACTTTTTCGGGTTTGAACTAAAAACCAAAACAAACCTTAAGAAAAATTGAGATTTTAACCAGTGCTAGATCTTCCTGTGATTTTATTTTTATTTCATCATAAAATTTAGGTAATTTACGACGAAAAACATAAGAAAAATTCACGTTCCAGCCAGTTTCCGCTCAAAATTTTCAAAACCACAACCTTGGCCAAACTTTTGGAAAAAACTCTTGAAATCCGCCTACGCAATTTTCGAATTCATTTAAAAAAATGTTCATCTTCGAAACCTTTTCGAGCCAAAAGAATCTTCAATTCAGAGCAAAAATAGAAAATTTAAAACATATCAATTTGACCACCAGATGGCGAACATTTTTTTCAATTTTTTTTGAATTTTTTATGCTTTTTCACCCCGTTAATCCGATAGTTTATTTATTCAATGTTTTCTCTAGATTAAAGTTATCCCGTCCCCAACTCTTGGGACCCGCGCATCAGTGATGATTCAAAAAACAATACCGTTTACCCTTAACTGCAAGGTGTTATTATTTTAAAATGTTAGACTGATATTAACCTTAAATTATCAATTCTTGAATCCATTGGCGAGACAAGTGACAAAATAACACCATCATCTTCAGCACTCGGGATAGGGTGGGAAACAAAAATTGGTTCTGAGGGTGAATATTCTTCCATCATCCAAACCCATTTTTTACTTGTTGAAATTTCAGTATGGAAAATTCTTAAGTTTTATTTTTAGTGATAAGAAATTTTTATTTTTTGTAAATATACTGCGATCAATAGGCCTTTAATTTTGCATTCGCGATCGAACTAATTGTTGAAGCTCTAACGCAAACGCGTAACTGCGGGCTAAATTAACGGTTCGGAGCTTCCAAGGGTTAACGCTTCTGATCTTTGGTATTATATACTGTTACCAAAAATTTTCATAGGTATCGGTCACATGGATCTCCACCACGAATACGGTTAAAACTTACAGTATGTCCCTGTTATAAGAGCGATTTGAACATCAAACTTTTGAGACCTGATTTTTATGATTGCTCAATCAATAATTATCTTTGGACAATTTTATTTAAATCACTTTGACAATCTTTGAATACGTTTCGAAGCCAATCAAAAGCGAGGTGTCAAAATGTCACTATTTTCGCAATCAGGAAAAGGACATACTGTATATCCTTAAAAAGGACATCAAGGTTTTTAATTTCGCGTTCGGCGTTAAATTTATTTTCGAGGCTCTAATTGGTCGAAAAAGTGAAATCAAGTGCTTTAACTGATCAAACTCGGGTCAAGCTCGAACGCGAAAGAGATGCCTTGGGATACCATTCTTTGATATAGGGATGCGAAACCGAGCTAATAATTTCCACGCATTAAGCATCATTCGGATCTAGTTTCCTGACCTGATATAGGGTGGATATTTATTGCGTTTAATACAGTATGTAGGAGATAAATGAAATAAATGAAAATTTTCAACTCCCTCAAAATCATTTAAAATAAAAAGTTGATATGAAAAATGATCAATTTATTCCTTTATGTACCTGTCAGCTACGACGGTTCCAAAGCCACATGACCAGAAGTGATTGTAAGCTTTACCAAAGTGAGTATCAAAATTAACAACGGGGAAATCCATTCCAGCGTTGTAATAACTTTGCCAGTCTTCTTCGTCTACTTTTCCAGCAGGCTCGATAAGTACTTTTGGTTTGACATCAATCATTTTACCAGGACCGGTCATATGAGAACTTCTTGTGTCAAAAACAAACCGGTTTATTGTGCCAACCGGCAAATTTTTTGAGTAGGTTTCGATAAGACCTGGTCCAGTTTGATTAATTTCCTAAAATATTTTTCGAATGAATATCAGTGGGATAATTTGGTGAAAAATACAGTCTTTGATTTGAAAACTTGTAAGCGTCATAATTTCAAATTTGGACAAAATATTCAAGTGCCAATTTTTGTAAAATAAATTCTTCCACATAACGCAATAAAATGTCAGTTAAAAAAAAAGGTTAAGCAAATTCAAGGCACGCCACACTCACAGTTATCTTTCATAAAAAACTGAAATTGTGTGGGCGTTTCAGCGATATTAGCACTCTCGACGAAATGTGCACTAAAGAAATTTTTGAATAAACCCTAAAATAGCTTGGGTTTTTTCGGCTTTATTGGCAAATTAAGAAACAAGTCAAATAAAGCTGAAAAACATCCTTATGTCAGTTGATGAAAATATCTGAAGGATTCACTGACTATTTTTATAAATTAATATCCAAAATCAGTTTTTTTTGGTTACTTACGGAGTAATAAAAGTCGCCAATCACATCTGCATTTCCAGCGACGGAAGTGTCCAAATATATCACTTTGGGATCATTTTTGTCCTGGAAAGCTTGAACCATATGAACAGTGAGCATTGGATCTCCTTGCCAGGTATCCGTTAAAAATTTCTTGTCCTTCTTCGAAAAAATTCGGAATTCAGAATTTTTATCCGGCTGATATTTCATGGCGTCCAAGAGTGGTCGACTGTGTGCACAGGCCTCAACGGTAGCTCGAGAATCAATTGTCACAGAAGTAAGAGGAAGAACTGAATACAAAAATATAGATGAAAATTCTAAATGAAGATTTTTATTCGTAATTTTGCTTGAAATAAATTTCAAAAAGTTCAATATTCTGATATTTTGCTTAAATTGTTGTTGTTTTATCTCGAGGAAGTGTATTTTGAGCTTATATAAAACTGTTTGAGTATCTTTTATAACTGTCTTTCGTGATTTCATAACTGTCTTTAATTTGTCATTTAAAAAATTAATTTATGTTGTATTTTCACCGATTCGATGTTGATATTACTCTGATTTCAAAGATATGAAATTTTCAAGTTTAACCCTGCGAATCGTATTGAAAAATTCAAATAATATTTTTAAAATGAATTTTTTTAATCAAGGTCAATTCTTTCCTTCAACTGGACAGAAGACAAAGAGATACTGTTTATGAGAGAATTAAGTAATAGAAAAATTGTAAACGTATTACATTAAAGTAGACCCGACAATTTTCTCTTGTCTCGGTAGCTGATTTTTCGATTTGTTTTGGAAAATCATGCATAAAAAGGATCTATTCGATATTTTTTGAAATTTTAGCAGAAAAGTGATCATAAAAAAATAATTGTGTGAAAAATTGACCTATCATTTAATTGAATTTATTTCGGAATTATTCAGCCAATTAATAGGCAATATTAAAAACGGTTTTCCGTATTTTGAACACTTTGCTAAGGAAAATTTTGTAATATTTCTTGCATAGAACATTTATTCTAATTCTCTAGAACATATCAAAAATCAGCTACCGTAGGCAAAAATAAGTTTATTCAGGCCTACCTTATTGGGGGTTCACCTTCAATTACCCTATTGTAAGTTACATTGTAACAATTTGTAACGTTCACGTATTTATTCGTTTTTCAAGTATTTTTAAATTGAAGAAATTTTGCACCCAAATGATAACAAAAACTTTGAATTTTTCTTCATTTATTTGAAAAAAACACAATAAAAATATTTGTGCTTACCTAAATAATCCTCTGTTCCCGAAAACATGTGAAAATATCTGGACTGCAAGTCCCTTTTAAACGTATTGTGAGCATAATCCTCTACAAATTCAATAGAATTAAGAAACTCTTCCGGAGTCACTTTATTTTTGAAATGATCTTTTCCCATATTTGCAGCAGGAATTGTGAATACAAAATACGCGATTGATGGGATATTTGTTGTGATATCCATCGCTGATCCCATGTTCCAGTAATCGCCATTGTCATCGATATGTCCGTGAGCTGTAAATAGGGTGGAAAAGTGATCGTTAAAAATATTTAAAATAATCTCATAAATTTTTGCTGATTTTTTCAGAATTCAGTCAGTGATAAACCGTTCAAAAAACAATCTAGAAAATATTTTTGGAAATAAACCATTAGTTTTGTGAAGCCTTACTTAGTTCATGACAAAAAGTCGTCGAATCATTTTTGATTTTATCTTAAAAACCTCTAAACATAATTTCAAGGTTTTGGAAATGATGATTAAAGGTTCCCAAACAACCTTTCGATGAGCTGTTATGTCTTTATAGTCCATATTTTTCAAATAAAAATTTTTTGAAATGTATGCTTTTAGTTTCAGAAGTTACCAAAATTCATACAAGGATTTAATAGTTATGAATAATTGAGTGGAAAAAAAAAAGGGCTCAACTATCACTCGAAAACGGGCTGTTAATTTGGCAAATTTTCTGAGAGCCCGTTATGCCAAATTATATTATTTTATTTTTGGTGTCAACTCTTTGATCAGACAAAATATTTCTATTTCTCACTCATTACCTGAAGATGAATAACAAATTCAAAATGTTGTTAAAATACTCTATAGAAAACACCAAAAATATTGTGAAGACTTAGTATTAAAACCAAAACATGGCAAATTTCATTCTTACCCGAGTCGGGTAACCAGATTGAAATTTTGACGTATTATTCTCAAATTATCACCCTTCCTGTGACGGTTAAAATGTTTAAATAATCTGGAAAACTTGGTGCATTCCCGATATTGATCGAATGTGTAGTTTTTAAAGTTTCTGGATCAAGTAAATGAATTGCTGGAGTTTCAGTCATAGCCACCAGCCAGCCAAGAACAGGTGTGAATGAAACGTCAGTGTTGTCAGTGGGAAACGTTTTGGAAAGGTAAAGGCAACGATTCTGAATTATTTTTTAATTTTCTCGGCGATTGAACACTTTTTATTCAATAAAAGTCAAAACATTTATTAAACTTTTGATTTTGATCGCAAAAAGTAAGAGCGGAAAAAGTTCCGAAGTTGAATGACATTTTACTATTTTCTTTGAAAACATGTATGCACTAAACGGCCTTATATAATTAAATTTTTATTAAAATAAATAAGTGCTATAAATTTGCTGAAGTCTTTGTCCACTCATTTTTCTCTGAACAATAAGTTTAATTCAGAAAAAGTGCATGAGCGAAATATACCGTGATTTGATGTTAATTTAATTTGAATTATTTATTGCAGGTTATATTTTCCAAATTGTTTATTTTTGATAATTTGAAGTTTATTAAAAGTTGTTGATATAATTTGAAACCAACGATATAATACCGCATTCCAATATTCGAAAATCATCAAATAAAAGTGTTTTCCACAAGCACTTCAGGCCTAAGTTTGAATTTTGATTATTATTCAGATCGTAGGTATACTTTAATAAAACTGCAAAAAAAAATTCACACTCAAGTTTCAATTTTCAAAAAATGAAAATTTTCTCGTGATTTATTCCAAAAGGGGCACTGAAACAAATCACACTGGATGAACCCTAACCCGTACTCCTCAGCTCTGCAAAAAATGGTTCGGATAAGGGTACACGTATACATAGGAGTTAAGGATTATAAGCGTTTTTGTCTCGACCAAAAATCGAACGGATAAGGGTACATCGTACAGGGAAGGGTGCGTACGGATAAGGGTACACCCAGTGTACAATGTATCAGCTCATGAAACTAAGTTTTTTGAGCGATTCTAGATCCTGCTCGCACTTATGTGATTTTCTGAAAATTCCGGTACTTTTGTAAATCTATTCAACGACAAAATGGCAGGTAAACTCAGCCTTTAAATATACAATAAATTAAAATATAATGTGATTCAGCTCGTTTTATAACAACTGAAGATCTTGATCATTTTGAATTCAAATGGTGAATTAGATCCAAATACAATCCAAAAAAAGGTTCTTAAGCTTATAATTACTTCTCAGACCATCGGTTGAAAACAAGGTGCTCAGTGGTTACTTCATTGATAAAAACGGGTATGCTCAGCTTCTTGCGCACGGTGAGTTACTATTTGCAAATTTTTTTATTTGTTCGAGATCTTTGCCATAACCATGCTAGTCATGCATTATATGATTATGAAATTTCGAAATAATTGAAATTCATAAAATTTCTGGAGTTCAGTGATTTTGTAATTTCCGTAGGGCAAAAGTCGCATGAGTTCAACTTTTGATATGTTCGATCGAAATGATTTAAGTAAAGTTAAGGGCCTCGGTGCATTTTGACAGATATCTTGATGAAAAACTTATCTCTGGATTGATATATTTTTTCCAATATACCATCAAAGTGATGATTCATAATCGAGGCACCTTTTGTAACAAGCGAATTTTTGCATTATGGTTTTTTAAGAAAATTTTTAGTTTGAATTTAATTTTTCGAATTCGAGAAATTATGAGAAATTTTGAATAAAAGTTCCAAACATGATGGAAAAAATGCCTTACTTTTCTTTCAATTTATGTTTTCAATAGTCGTTTCAAATCAATAAAAAAACTCTACAAAATGGCTGCTTTAACTTTTCGATTTGGTGACCACATATAATTTATATTTTCTTTGAAAAACCATATGACATGGTTTAGTGATTTTTGGTCAAAAATAATTGGAAATATTTCGAAAATTTTTCTCATTTCTTGTTCAAAAATTTTCAAACTAATTTTTATGGAATCCTTAGCTGAAAGTATTGGGAATGGCAACTTTCACTATATTCAAATATGCTTTCGTTTCGTTTCTTCGCTCCTGTGAATACTCTGAATACTCCATATTTTTTCAATGAAAATACGGTTTGCGCGAAATAAAGTTAAGCCCTCTAAGTCAAGAATTAAAAAAAAATTATTTCACCGAGACTTGCTCAATTGGTAAGTCGACCTGTTGACCGTTTTTAATTTATTTCATTTTACTCGTGAAAAATTTTTTTTTTGATGTGCTAACATTTCGGTTTCTTTCAACTTTTTTCAAAAATTAAAATTTTCAATTTTGACTTAAAATCGTACGAATTTAAACTAAATAAATTTTCAACGGTCGACCGTATTTTAGAGTGACGGGCGAGACATTTTTTAAGCTTCTAATTAAAAAAATAAAATTAATTTTATCTGTAATTAGACACCTTCGATAGCAAAGCGCGACGTTTTTTGAGTGTTTTTCAAAAAGACGATTTATAAGTAAAATATCGATCTTGACAAAATCAGATTATCAAAGTGAGCTCAGAAGTTCCAAGTTTCGGCTTTAAAAGTTTTTTTCCACAATGTTTGAAGTTACAAAGAGTTTCTCATCAAGCGAAAAAAAAATGAAAAGAGTGGAAATCTGCCAAATGCACCGACCCCTTAACCCTTGGAATCATAGACCGTATATCGGGCTCAAGCCTACCTAAAACCTTCTAAAAAGTGCAAAAAAATGTCACAGATATTTGTTCTTTCGAATACATTATAAATAATTTTGCGGTGATTCAAAAAAAATACTAATTTATTTTTGGATATTTGGTTCGAATTACGGGAGTTGATTTTGAGAATTTTTCGCGAAGTTTTTACTTCCGGAAAAATTATTTCGAAACTAGACATCAATACAAATGTGAGATAATTCAGTTTTAGGTAAGTGTTTTGTGCATACAAACATTTAACAGTAAAATTTTTGTCGTATCTTGGACAGATATATTTTTTGGAAGTGAAATTTCAAATTTCATTTAAGTATTCCTAAAAAAAATTGTTTACTATTAAAATAAATTTAATCAGTCAAAAATTGTCCACTGTCACTTGATACTATATAAAATTAAAAAATAATATAAAAAGTGATGAATCTGCTTTTATTTGGAAAATTAGCCATTTTTCATAGAAATTTGTGATTTTTTCATCTTCTTTTTTTACTTTTTAATAAATAACTTTTTGATTGAGCTAATATAAGACTAATCGGATTAAGTGTGACGTAGGCAATACAAAAATTTGTTAAAGACTACGATGAGCAGTATCACGTGATATGCTACACCTTGGTTTTCCAACTATATTTTCTAGAACTAAAATCAAATTCTAGAATTTGAAATAATTGATGCAAAAATAAACCTTTTCAACTTCCTATTCGCAAAAGTAATTGGAGCTTCAAACTACCTTGAACTTTCTGTTAACTACTGTCCAAAGTAGAGTCGATATATCGGCTCTCGTGCCTTGGCGGAACTTTTTTTTCTGTGATTCCAGGGTTAAGCTGAATCGTCAAATAACATTATGATATTATCATTTATGATAGTCTAAAGTATATTATATTATCGAAAAGAACATTGTGTGGCTTTTTTGATTCGATAGTACCGTTTTTCAGATGATTGATTATAATAATATAATTATTTTTTAAAACTCAAGAATTTTGAAACAAAAAAT
The DNA here is from genome assembly GCA_004367855.1 of Oikopleura vanhoeffeni. NCBI lineage: Eukaryota > Metazoa > Chordata > Appendicularia > Copelata > Oikopleuridae > Oikopleura > Oikopleura vanhoeffeni. Next base: position 252,999 of record SCLH01000502.1, read on the forward strand.
TCGAATTTTTCAGCAAATATTTTTTCGAATTTTTGCAAAAATTATCAGATTTGACGCCCTCTTAGCCTCTATTTTGGCACAAAGGTGACAACTTATTAGTATTTTAGATAACTTTGAAATCGACAAATTTTTTTAGGAATTGTGAAAAGCTATTTAATACTAGAGTACATACTATCTTGATTTTGCTCACATTTTTAACTAAATGCTCAAATTCTACATGACAATATTTTGAAGAAAAAATAGTTAAAACATATTGACGCAATATAACCCTCCCTATGTCATTTAAACAGTCTTTTGGGCCAAAAGCTGGAGGAGGTTTAAACTTTAAACTCTTCAGTCGAAGTGTGCCGATTGGCACAGTTTGATCCTTCGGCCGCCAGTGGTTTTTATCACTTTTATCAACTTCGATGTTAGAGATTTTGTTAAATTCAGCATGAAAATGAATTATTGATATTGCCCCAAACAGACGCCAAATCACAAAATTTTTAAACAATGGCGTAGTAGTTGTGTACACACGTCACATAATGGCGTGAAAAGTTGTTTGTTTTGGTGCTTGTAGCCTATCCACAAATAAATAATGCAAATCGACGGAGGTAATAGTTTATTAGTCTTGTGTCTGGAGGCTTATTAATGTTTGGGGTGGGCGTAGGTGGGATTGTATCAGATTTCTGTATGTTTTTAAATGACCAAGAGACCAGTTGTTCTATAGGTAGCTAAAATTTTTGGATATCACCTTTGCTAGTTTGATCAGAAATGACGCGTAAGTGTTCAACCACTGTATATCCCTTATATCACATTCCGTTAATATCCCGGTCCTGATAAGGAAACGTAGTGTGTTTTTAAGTAGAGGCGGGATATACAAAAGTGTGAATAGGGGATATCACCCAAAAGACAGGTACACAAGTGTGTAAATGTGTAATTTTCTTAAAATTTCAGCTGTTTTCCTTTTACAAATATTTATACGACCTTTTTATAGAGTACTATTTTTTGCTCGGTAATCCTACATTTCTCCAGTTGACTGCGCAGAGTTCGATGACTCCCATATACCAACGGAAACGCGATTAAAAAATTATGAAAATCTTCTAATATTCGTTTAGAAGCAAAAAGCTTTCCAACACAAAACAATTTATTGATACTTTTAATCTCTTCTTAGAGTGTAATTAGGAAGGAAGCGGAAAATAATCGACAATTTTCCTAATGATTTTTTATGCCATCGTGCAGCAAGAAGGGAACTAAGAACCGTCAGAAAATGATATTTGGCTCATTTGTTTTTGTATAACATTCAGTTAAAAACGTAGGGTCATACCCCTATTCACACTTTTTTAATATCCCGCCCACTACTAAAAACACACTACGTTTCCTTATCAGGCCGGGATAATAACAAACGTGTTAAAAACGGCTAGAAACTATTTACACCAACTAGTTTCTTATGGAAACCAGTGTTCCATTATGGAAATCAATGCTTTTATATTTTAACATCGGGAAGAGGCCATTTTAAGTAAATGATACTAAAATTTTGGCTTGATTTACTTGAAAATGAGCCTCATTCCCGGATGTCAATATCCTTATTCAAACATACTGATCTCAATTGTAAAAATAGGTTGGTCAAAATGATTGATATATCGTCCGGACACATTTTTGGTCATTTTTAGCTGTAATGAAAACTAAATTCTGAGAGACACTTTGCTTGGAAAAGATATTTTAAGAAAATATAAGAAAAATAATGCTTCATTGCATTTCGAATTTTTTTTTCAAAACTTTCGAGATTATTAAATACTCCTGGCCGAAATCCCTTCCGTAGAGACTAAGTTTGTTGGATAAAAATATTTCAAATTACGGTTCGCTTTTTCTTTTCGAAAAGTACTTATTAACAAAAAGCATGTTGTCTACAACTTCCCGTCATTTGGTTACGAAATTTTTAATGGTTTTGTATTATGAAAGAAGGCGATTCGAAAGTGAAGTCTGTCCGACATGAACAAAATGGTTTTCTTGTCTTTGTTTTGTCCATTTTGAAGAGACTAAAGTTGTTTTAATTCTAAGAAGTTTCAGGATTTATCCGAGTGAAACTATTTTCAACTCGGGTAGGCCGCAGCCTGAAAAAATCAAGACGCTGGATTGCATGTGTAGCAAAGTCTTATAATTCAGAAGGTCTTATAATTTAAACGTTATCCCGCTAATGTGACGAATACAATTATTCAATGTTACAAATAAACTACAGATGTTAATAATTTTATAAGATCAAAAATCCGAGATCTAGAAGAGTGGCACCAAATAAATATTTGTTAGCCAATCAGCGCACTTTACTCAATTGTATTAAGGGGGTTCGAGGCAATTTTGACCTTTTTCAATAGGCTCCTCATAAAATGAAGAATAGGAGAAACTTCATTCTTCCATGCTCGAGAAAAGTTTCAAGATAATTGACTTGAAATTTTTTTTTTGTGGCCTGAATCTGCGACCTCTAGAAAGCGAAAGAGGATTTAATACATGCTGAGTTTTTACTTTATAGTTTATCATAGAAATATTTTTCACGAGAGTATTTGAGTATTCTTTACAAACATACTGTAATTTCAAAAAACATGCGGTTATCTGATTATCTTTTTATTCAATTTCGCTAATTTGATTTTAATAAATAATGTATGCTGCAATTAATCAATTTGACCTCGAAAGCAACCTGAAGACAGTTATCTAAAGAATTGGCCGTGTCAGGTAATCGATAGTCAATGATCTAAAACATCAAATTAATTAAAATTATATATTTATCATTAATAAAATCATCAATAAGAATTTCGCCCGAAATGCGACCGCCAAACGACAAAAAATCAATAATATGACTTTTTGCATTTAAGAAACACTGAAAACCTGGAGAATGAACGACAAGAATACTGACAGAATAGTATGAAGAAATTAAAATAGTGGGTTGTTTAAATTTTTCGGAAACATATATTATATAATACTCTATACAAATATATAAAAATAAAAACAATTCTTAAGGATAAATGGCAAATGCACTTTTTTAATACGATTTTTCAAAATTTGGATAATTTTTAATTAACTGTGGTTTTTTCTATAAGGACAGCTGAGTTTTCGTATATAATATAGGCTATATGGATTACCGACCCTAAGAGTATGTTTTAAATGGTACAACCACCGCAAGATATTAGGATATTACAATTCAAGAATTGACGCTAAAGAGCAAAAAACATAAGCCAAGTTTCGGAAGCTATTTATCCATTTGATAAAAATTATTTTTGCCTAAAAATGGTTTTAACTTAAGCTCTTTTTCTTAGGTTAACATTTTCTTAAACCTTTTTTAAATATTTTTCTGAAAAACAAGTCTTCAAAAAAACTGCTGAAAATAATATAAGGACTTTTTGCATTCATTATAATTATCGAAACATGGTTGTCTCGTGCAATTGTTCCTTATAGAGATACTCTGCAATATAGTTTTCTGGAGGGTGTGCTTATGGACGCAACAACAGTAGTTTTTAGTATCATTTCTTAAAAAAAAACACGCAAAACTTCTGATGGAACCAAAATTCCATGATAAATGAAATGAATGTTAAACCATCGCGAGGTAAGAAAAGATCGATGAACAAATTATTCGAATTATATACGTCAATTAATTGACTGAATTCTGAGAATCATCAATAAGAATTTCGCTCGAAATGTGCGGCAACCAAACGGCGAAAATCGATAAAAATGATTTTCTAACATTTGGCAAGCACTAAAAATAAGGATATATGGTTTACCAATTAACTTATCATCTGAAAAATTATAGCAGATATAGGTATGCAAATAGATGATTTCATGCTAATTAACGAAACAAAGCACGGTGCGAGTTATTAAGCATATCGATGTACATATGTAGCTAATGTGATATACAGTAATATTGCCATACGGATTGATAATTGTAACATACAAATTTTGGAAACTCGAGTATAAAGAACAGGTGAAAGTTTCCCAAATTGTCCTTAGCTTATTTTCCGAAATTGTCCTTATCAATCTGTCCTACATTTTGCCAAATTTTTTTGAAAACTATTAATTTCCAAAAAAGTATGAAGACCTTTTTTTTATTTTTTAGCTCTTTGCTCATCATTTTACAAAAAGAGGGTTTATATAAAAAGAAATTTCTATAGAAATTTTAGAAAATTCTATAGAAATTTCTGAAATTATACCCTTTGGTTTTTTCTCCAAATTGTCTTTTAGTAGAGGGACGGACCAAATAAAAAAGCGTAGGTTTTGGCCATTATTTTCCCGCAAATTGTCCTATACACAGAAACCAGTAGCGCGAGCACCGAAGTGGATCCTATATTAAAGATCGGGTGTCCAAACCATTTTATTTGTTTTTGGAAACCACTCAAATTACAAAAAAATTTACAGACAAATAAAACTATCTTTAGAACTCACTCAGATGTGCAGTTTTCAAATGCAGAAGTAAACAGTTTGGACTTCCTTTCTTTTCTTTAGAGAGTAACTTCGTTGGATGAGGATATGTTATAAGGTCCATACGCGACAATTTTTGTAGAAAACTCAGAGTTATGCTTAATTTCCAATTAAATTATACTGTATTAGGTACAGTAGAACATGTATTTATGTAGAACTCTCATCGTGGTTATTACTCTTCCTATTCTTTCTCTCACCTCCTACACTAATAACCCATTATGGAAACCCCTGTAATGAAACCCAATATCATGTAATGGAACACCCAATAACCTTTATGGAAACCCATTACTATTTATGGAAACCATTTTCGAAAAACAAGGGATGTTGAGTAAAATAAACTCTGTTTTTGTGTAATTTGCTCAAACTCTTCTAAAAAGTTTGTTGATTTTCGGCTGCCCTATTAATTGATCCCTGAACATGTAATTTAGAAAAAAACTCAAAAATTTTTCAATTTTTCCGTGAAAACAAATTGTGCAAAAATTCCGTGTAATGGAAACCATTACCCTGTTATGAAAACCCATAACAGGCTTCCAAAATGGATGTACTATCCCTTTTCATAGCAAAAGATAGGGAAATTGGGATAGGATGGAAAATCGCCAAAGGATGGCTTTTTGGAGCCTGCCCATAACCTTTAATGGAAACCCATAACATTAATGGAAACTATTTTTTTCTGCGAAGTTGGGTTTCCATAGATGTAGATGGTAAGTAGTGTATTTGTTGCACCTCTTTCCTTTCTGTTTTCATAATACCGAGATTTTTCGGAATAATTGTATGACAATTATTGACCCATTCTGAATGGGCCATTTAATAAAATTTTAACGGATTTGAAAAAACATAAGGAGAAGTTCATTCAAATGATTTTTCGCTTGCTAATTTTTTTGCTCTCCTTTCCGAATATATGCTCTCATTTCGATTCCCATAGATATTTGTGCTAGTTAATTTAAACGTATTTTGTAATGGTTCAAATTTTTAAACCTTTACAGCCTGATTTTGCCGGCTTTTTCCCGCAAAATACACGACGGTGATTGGTCATATCTGAAAAACTGTCTCTGATTTGTTTATTTTTGGGGAGAAAAAAAAGCGCAGAAACGAGAAAACTCAGGTTGTATTTTTTATAAAGAGAAGATAATTTTTTATGGACACATACATGTATATTCGAAATTATTATGAGTCTTTCTAAGCACGCGTAATAACTTTGCGCCAGTTGTCTAATCACAAAACCCGATTGTCGACTAAATTCAAAAGAATCCCGGCGATTTCATTGGTCACTTTCTCAAAGTTATGACGCGTGCGTGAGAAAGACTCAATAGGGATAATTCCACAAAGTTTTGCATAAAAAAGGATGGGAATTTTGATTGGCCGACAAAAATTATCACACATGGGAGGGACAGGTCTTTGTGAAATGTCTCTCCAAATGAGTATACTTTTCGTCAACCCATCGAAATTCCCAGCTTTAATTTTTTTGACATATCCTGCAAATTCTCTAAAAAATGCAATCATAAAACTTCTAAAAAATGTTAACTTAAATTTATTCGTCAAATAATTGTCAATTTTAAGAAGTTTTTGTCTTTTAAAGTTGCCTTCCAGCATTTCCCTTCATATCCGTTTCCACCGCTTAACGTATTCATTTGGTTTTCTCTCATCTATCCTGCGACCTTGTATATTCTGTGACTCTCAATATTTCCATTCACATGTCTCCAACTGAGAAGCTCCAAGTTCAGCGTGAACGTTCTTAAGTCGTTCACTAATAGGGTAGGCACGATAATTTGAAAATTTGGCTGACATTTTTTAAAATGTTCAACGCAGAATTCAAGTTTGCAGCAAAATGTAAAAAAAAATCAGCTTAGAAAATTTAAACTTTTAAAAACTTTTAAACCAAAATCTAATTTTTTAGTAAAATATTTTTATATCAATGTAATTCGGCTTTTGAAACGATTCACCCGTATTGAGTTCTTAGATAGTTCAACTGAGCCACAATGTTGAAGAAAAATAAATTGAAAAAAATGGTTTGAATAAGGGCATTATTTCCAATTTTTAAACAAACTATAACTAAAACATTTCAGTAATCACGAGATATTTATGCTCAGTTTGAGCTATCGAAAAAACGTAATCGATTAATCGTTTCAAAAGCGAATTATACTAAAAATGTAGGGCGAAAAAGTGGCAAAAACGACCAAGAGGACCCGTAATAGATACTGCCTGTTCAGTACATTTTATTTCGTTAGCAATACCTCGCGCGCTAAGCATCCTTTTTGTATTTTGGACGAAACTTTTCCAGTTGCAGCTGATTATAGAGTGTGAATATAAAAGTCGCAAAAGCAACATTGTGATAAATTTATTTTTGAGAAAAATGCATTTCGTTGCCCTCAAACTTTATTTTTTTCAAGAAAATGATTTCTGCTTTTGACGTCAAGTTGCTAACCCTACAATAACGCACCCCTCAATTTTATCGAGCCAGTTTTCCAGACTCCTTCAATCGCCCATCGACCCATGTCGACAAAGGCAATTTTGTCTAGAGGAAGTTGTTCAAAGTCGATAAATTTTCTTTCTGAATTGAAGAACTCATTTTCGAGAAGAAAACTTCCGCGGACGTGTCGAAAATATTTTTCAAACTGCTTTCGTCGACTTCTGCGAGAGAATTGATGAAGAGTTTTCGAGCACGACCGTGTATTGCAGATTGATTGGGCCATGATCGAACCCTGTAACATACATTAAATGTTCACATCCTGAATTTATTGATAAAAATATGGAAAATCACGACATTAAAGAATAGAAAAATCATATTCCTGGATTTTTAGGTGAAAATTCTAATTTTTGGACGTTTACGCGGTTTTAAAATTCAACTGGAAATTTATTCAAAAATTATTCAGAAAATTCTTGAAGGAGTGACAGATTAAAAATGTTTCTTAAAGTTTAACTGCATGTTTAAATTCACCGGAAGTCGAAGCACAATTTCAATCATAAGAAAAAATATCTAAAATTTAATCTGACCACCATCTACTCGCTAAAAGTTTATCGAGGATTTGCCCGTCCGATTTTTTCCTTATTTGCAGAGATCGCTTCAGAAGATGATAAGCGGCATATGGGTATTTGCGTAAGTTTAACCTACTGTTTTCGTAGATGTGATCTCCAAAGAAAACGCAAAACCAACTACTCAAGTGTTGTCAACTTAACGATCGAAATAATTTGGACGTCCTGAATGGCGTGATGAACATGAAATTTAACTGTTTTCGAAGGGTAATTATGCGACATTTTAATTTTTCGAAAAGTGACTCTTCAACTATGTGCCATTACAAACAGGGAAAATGTAATAATTTTGTGATTTGATTATAATTATTGAAAAAATACAGAATTTTTTTATACGGGTGTAAGATTTCCCTGTCTTTTTCCAAAGTTGGATAACGATAGAACGCTAATGTGATAGGTTATTTCGGCAAAAACCTACGGTCTTTCTCAGATCACCAATCAAAACGTCGGGAATCAGGTGTATCCAATTGAAAAAAGGAGGGAATAACCTTACACCCTGTAATATATACTTTTTTTGCAATCAAAAATTGATCTGTTTTACGACGTTTCGATATTTTTTTATCCATCAGTATTAATGAAAAAACAGAACGAAAATTAAAGAGGAACAAGTTGACACGAAAACAAATTGTTCAAAACGGGCTATCCAGATTGTACCAAATAAAAGCCCGTTTAGATTATATCGGATTTATGATGCCCGAGTACATCATAAATATTCTTAATTCTAGTTAGTTTAACAGGCAAATAGATATTTATGTTCTTCGGGCTCATAATGGATATGATCCAACTCAGATTTACAGATGAGAGCATTTTTTTGAAATGTTTCTGACCCTTGTTTTGTCTACTTTATGATGTTTTTAAATGGATCACTACCCAAAAAAAGAATTCATTTACATAAGAATAGGCAAAACGAATTGTCTGCGACTCGGGCGATCGTCATTGATATTAGTCCGTTTGCTCCATTTTAAATATGAGTTCAAAAGTACGTTGTTTTTAATATTTCTACGTTTCTATATACGTTTGAAAAAACATTGGTGCAAAGATGACCTAAACCGTATTCGATCAGCAAGCTTGCAGAAATTTTTCTTCTCCAACACAAAATTGGTCCTTGGTAATTCGGTAATAACCCTAATTTGGTTGGCTCTCTTCTGTTTAATTGCTCTTGCGACAATCTTGCTAAAATTCCCTCTTATTATTCGTCCAGGCTTGTTCAGGGAGAGCTCGAGCCAAAAAGTTGAGTCAAATCAAGTTTAATAAGGAATCAGAGGCCATCATAATTAATCGTTGTAACAGGAAATTTCCGTATAATAAATATTTATTTAGCTAGCTAAATGAAAATTAACCAGACGTGGGTACTTTTAAATTTAATAATGTATATTTTGTTAAACTTTCTATACAACTGTAATGACGTTTTTTCAATTTTTATAATGACGGCGTTAAGTTTTCTTAATGACGGGGTTTTCATTTTTCATTTATAATAAATGTGTTAGTTTGTTAAATTTAACGGTTTATTTTCACAATCATTATTATAAAAAAGAAATTGAAAACAAACTTGTGAAAACAGAACTTCTTTTATATTTTTTTTTTTGAAAAACTCATAAATTAATATTTGAAAAAACAACTCAGAAAAAAATGAAGAACCGTCAATATACAATATATAAAAATTAAAAATCTTTATTATAAAAATTGAAAACGTCATAATAAAACCTGTCAATATAATTTTTTGAAAAACCGTCATTATAGAAAAATAATCATGTTTTTCAGAATTGAAACTCATTATTGCGTTTTTTTCACGCGCCAATTGATTTTTGCAAGGAGTTTTTCTCAGAGATTGGATGAACCGATTTCGAAAATTTCAAAGATCGGATAGGAAAAGTTCGATACGCGACGGCAGAAGCGTTTTGGCAATCGATACTCCGATATACCGGAAAAACTCGGTTGAATCTTAAATTGTCGTTTCCAAGTCTTTTGGATATGACTATGACTGTTGATTTTTTTTAGCCATTCTTTAGAATTTTGACGAAAATTTTTTGGGTCAAACTTTTGTGAATATGACCAAAGGTCAATGTGAAATTGACCCCATGGGTCATTTCACTGGCATATGAAAGAAAATCCCATGAAGATTCCCAAATTATATAAAAATAAAAAATATTGTAATGTAATATGACTCCAATTATCAACAAAACTAAAATTAATGACGTATATTCTAAATTGCACGCAATTATTGTTAATATACCAGCTTGAAGACATAATTATGTTGTCTAACTAATTTTTTTTATCGAAACCACCGAAACGAGCAACAAACGCGCTACACTGAGTTATATTTTCATGATATGTAAAACTAATTCTTCTAATTTTCTCTGATCACGAATCAATAAAATTTTTCAAGCTAACTTCTCCATCAGTAAAAATAATTTTTTCAATATAAAAACTTCCAATCTGGACTTATTCAATAAGCGCACATATACGAACTCGAGATCTGGCAGTAACAATGTTTGCACAATTCTGTCGCGGCCAATTCATCCTCGCTGAGTTTTGTACAACTATAAATAGCCCGACAGGATGGAGAGGCTTTTTCGCACATGACCGAAATTAAACATTAATATACTAAAATTGCGAAGGTTTTGGTTGTCTTAAGGCAGTCTGACATTTTTGCTGAATGTATTCATCTGAGAGAAAAATTTAATTCCAAAAACTATTTTTCGCAAAATTTAAGGGATATTTGAGGGGAAAATAGCTTTTTAAAAAATCGAATATCCTTGCTTGAACATGTTACATGTATTTTCAACAGTTATATAGAAGGATAGCGAGTAAATGCCTTAATAGTAAATGCCTTTACAAACGTCAATGAGTAAATCCTTAAAAAAAAGAGTGAAATGTCTTAAACAAAAACTCAATAACAAATAACGATTAATGCGTAGGCGGACATAGCAAATGCCATTAAATAGTGTAATGCCTTAATTTTGGTAGATAATGCCTTAAAATGTGAAGCAATTGTTTTAAATAAAGAAAATATGATTTTTCAAAAAATTTAGTTTTACAAAGAAAGCATTTCTTAAAGTTTTCAAATTTTTCTATTATTTTCACAACGGATTCGAAAAATGTAATGTTTTGCGTTTTCGCGTTAAAGAGGTTACTGGTCGCTGAAATGGACTGTTTTGAATTAGAAATCAGCCTTAACAAAGAAACTAATGGGGAAATTAGAAATAGCCATCTTGTAGATCGACCTAATCTTGTCAAAGCATAAGTCAAGGACCTTTTTCTCCGATACCACTCTGAGATACGTTACCAAACAAGGATGTCCTGGTCAATTTAAAAATCTAATTTCCTCCCATGGGTTTAATTTAGAAATGAGGCCTTATGGGAATTACAAATGCTCCAAAATGACCCGGTTGATGATAAAGTTAATCACCGATCAATCATCGAAATATTGTTAGATTTGTTCTCAAAAGATAAAGGATAGTTTTACAAATAGCCATCTGATTTTCCCTCAGCGTCCTGTATGGCTATTTTTTTCTGGAGAAAACTAATTACAGCGACCAGCACTCTTAAGGGGTGGGCGTCGCTGCATTTGCTAAATTTTTTGAGTTTTTAGATCGATTCTTGCTAAACAGCAAAGTGGAATTCAAAAACTGTTTAACGTAAAGAACAACTGTTCAGCAATCAGTTTACAGATTTAGTTATTTGATCAATCTAACTACGCATCCTAACGTATAATGACCTAACAAAAAATATGGAAGGAGTTTTATAATTAATACACTTCTTTAGAGGGTCAATGATTTTGACTCAAATTCATCCCATTTATACAGGTCAAATTACAATTTTTTGTTTCTTGTCCAAAAATTCAAGAAGTGTCAAATAACAAAAAAATTGAGCAAGAAGTTGTAGTCAATCCAAAAAATGCCCATACGGTATGGAGAAACGGTTTTTTGCATTGATAGCCGATTTTTTTTCGGTTTTCGAGCCTAATCATATCTCACATGAAAAAAATACACATACTCACATAGTGGGTAACTTTCGAAAAAAAAAATTTTTGGCATTTTTGTTTTCACACCTGACCACCCTGGTGGTGCCCATTGTGTAAAGAAGCCCCTTTATTGAATAGTCGGACACTGGATATCATAAGGGCCTAAAATCATACTATGTAGGGTAATTTTTCCAAGAGAAAGGTAACTAATTTTCCTGATCGCTTCAGATGGACCATACTACACGGTAATAAAAATAATTCGAAAAATGTCGAAAATTAATAGTTTATTCGCCATAATTTTGGTATAGACTTTTTAGTAAATTTCGGAATTTTGAATCATAAAATACCTTTTACATCTTCGACATTTATGAGCGCATTATAATTTCATTAAACTGTTTCTATGCGAATTTGTATGACTTTGCTTTCACTCCATGCGTGAATTCCTTCCGAACTTGAGGCCGGTTTTTCTTCATCAAATAATATTCATGCACAATGGCTCTGATCAGATTCCGGATAAAATGCGGAAGAATATTATTTCGAAGTTTTTTAAACATATTTCCACGTACACATCTGTCCATTGGGCTTCATTGATTTTGGCATTTTTAACCTTTGAATATCTTACGGCCTTTGGAGTAGAAATGACGATTCGGACATATCTTTTTAGAGAATCGGTAACGAAATAAGAGTGCTCCACCATCTAATTCTTCGAGTAATCTGAACATTTTCGGAATATTAATAAACATTTTTTTGTTTATCTCGCGTGAGTATGCGTTTTTTAGATACAATGTACATCAAATGCGCATTTTCTCGATTTCTTGATTTTTTTGAACCTTCCCTGTTTCATGAAAAACGTTAGAGCGGTTTCGAAGAACGATAATCCGGTGAAAAACAGTAATACTTGAAATCGAAAAACGCTCTGCTTACTCAACGCACAGTACAATTTTAATTATAAATACAACCGTAATGTACAACGTCAAAATAACAGAAGAATCGTATGTGCGATTTTGGGCTACTCAACTACCGTTTGCATGTATCTTAAAAAAGGACCTAGGGTTTCACTAATGGGGTTTTTAAAAAGCAATTTTTGACACATAGATGCCAAAAACTTTTATTTTCTGCCCCGACTCGTTTTTTCTGGGTCAACAACCCCCGTGAGCACAAATTGTATCAACTGCTGTAGTGTCTTCGTTAATTTGTTACCGGTGCGCTCCCATCTATCGCACTAGTTAACTTCCAAAGCTAAGCACTTCACCTTTCATTTTGGGCCAAAATCGAACCAGTTAAGGGTATTTTTTTTTGTCATTTGTATGTTTATGCCCCAGTAGTTTAGAACAATTCACCCAGTTTCTATAGGACGGTCACTTTAATGGGGGAACGGGCTACCCAAGTCTATGGGCCATAGACTATGGGCATAGGACTAGGGATAGGGTTATAAACCCGCGGGCACTAAGGGAAAGGTGCCCCGGGTGAAACCTTATTCAAAAAATTAGTTTTTTCTTTAAATTCTGCGCTATGGTTTCTTCCAACGATTCATAAACTTTTTAGTTTAAAGTTAGTTTTAAGCCCGGCCCAGGTAATACCTGGCAGGTACTACTCTATCTTGGGCATTGACTCATTGGCTCAGAGCTACATCTGTTTGATTCATGCTCATATGAATTAGCTAATTTTCAGTGTAAGGTATCTTTTCACTGGTCCGTTTTTCGAGAACCGATAATATGCGGTTGAAATAACGTAAAATACCGGAAATCGAAAAAGCGGCTCTGCAGCGCAAACGCACAGTAAAAAGTTATTGCCATGACCCAATATCAGGGATAATCGTATGTGCCGATTTGACTTATTAAACGCCTTTTGGGGGGATCTATAAAAAAAACGGACCTTGATTTGACTTCTATGAATGTGTCAATTTTCAAACAAAAATTCGGAAAGACATGTTGGCACAAAAACTTGTCTCAAAAAAGTTGCGGTTTTCTCAGGTACCGACTTTTAACATTTTACCGGCAATTTCCGCTATTACCGGACATCCGGTGAGGAAATCAAAAAATTAGTTATAAGTTTTTTGGCCGTTGGATGCATAAATCCTTACCCAAAAAAGCATACTAAGTAGCTTTTTTTTAGGTCACCCCACTTTGAGAGTATTAATTCTAAATTCAAAATAAAAAAACCTTTGTCTTTTGCTAATTCATTTAAAAACATGTCAACGTATCCAAGTTTGCTTCATTCCACTTAACGTTCTACAATAAATCATAAAGTTCTCCATATTACAAGTCCTTCATTATGTCCGATAATCTCTAATTGCTGTGAAAGTAATTTTCTTGATTTTTCATCTTCCCTCAGCTTTGCAGTGTTCTGAATCTCGGAAAGATAAGTTCATAACGAATCAGCTCTGGATCTCGCGGTCTGGCAGACCTTGTGGAATCTACCACCTCCACATTTTCTCCACTTTGTCCTCCATTTTATTTCCGTCAGTT
>SCLH01000502.1:266921-302885 GCA_004367855.1 Oikopleura vanhoeffeni
CGTGGGCGGGACATTTTTAACGCTTCTATATTAACAAAAAATAAAATTAATTTTATGTAATTTGACACCTTCGATAGCAAACGCCGACGTTTTTTGAGTGTTTTTCAAAAAGACGATTTTAAAGTAAAAATATCGATTTGACAAAATCAGATATACAAAGTGAGCTCAGAAGTTCCAAGTTTCGGTTTTAAAGTTTTTTTCACAATGTTTGAAGTTACTAAAGTTTCTCATCAAGCGAAAAAAAAATGAAAAGTGTGAAATCTGCCAAATGCACCGACCCCTTAACCCTTGGAATCATTACGATATATCGGGCTTAAGCCTACCTAAAACTCTTCTAAAAGTGCAACAGAATAAATGTCACAGAATTGTTTCTTCCGAATGCATTATAAAAAATTTTGCGGTGATTCCGAAAAAAAAAATTATTTTATTTTTGAATATTTGGTTCGAATATAACGGGGAGTTGATTTTTTAGATTTTTTTACTTCCGGAAAAATTATTTCGAAACTAGACATCAAATACAAATGTGAGATAAGCCACTTTTGAGGAAAGTGTTTTGTGCATGCAAAACACTTAACTCGTAGACTCGATTTATGGCGACGCGTCGCCATACACCATTTAAACGCATTTTACGACGCTTAATCATTAATGACAAGATCAGTTATAAAGTTATCGATAAACTTTGAAACAAAATGACGTTTGTGCTTTTTTTTTAAATTTTTACTGTATTACAGTACTTATTTTTTGCAAATAATTTTTAAATCACAAAATTAAACCTTTCATCGTGATCAAAAAAAAATTCTAAGCCCTTTTTTTCATCACACCATAGCCCGAAAATTATCACGTGACCNCAGTTTTTAGGAAAGTGTTTTGTGCATACAAAACATTTAACAGTAAAATTTGTGTCGTATCTTGGGACAGATATATTTTTTGGAAGTGAAATTTCAAAATTTTCAATTTAAGTATTCCATAAAAAAAATTGTTTACTATTAAAATTAATCAGTCAAAAATTGTCCACACTGTCACTTGATTACTATATAAAATTAAAAATAATAATAAAAAGTGTATTAATCTGCTTTTACTTGGAAAATTAGCCATTTTTCATAGAAATTTGTGATTTTTTCATCTTTTTTTTTTACTTTTTAATAAATAACTTTTGATTGATGATATATAAATCTAATCGGATTTAAGTGTGACGTAGGGCAGATACAAAAATTTGTAAAGACTACGATGAGCACGTATCAAGTGATATGCTACACCTTGGTTTTCCAACTATATTTTCTAGAACTAAAAATCAAAATTCTAGAATTTGAAATAATTGATGCAAAAATAAAACTTTTCAACTTCCTATTGCAAAAGTAATTGGAGCTTCAACTACCTTGAACTTTCTGTTAACTACGTCCAAAGTAGAGTCGATATATCGGCTCTCGTGCCTTGGCGGAACTTTTTTTTCTATGATTCCAGGGGTTAAGCTGAATCGTCAAATAACATTATGATATTATCATTTATGATAGTCTAAAAGTAATTATATTATCGATACTATCGATTCGATAGAATTAAATTTTTTAAATTTAAAAATATTATTTTTGTCTCAAAACCCAAAATTTTGAACAAAAAATTCGACAATTTTCAGAAAATATTTTTACGAATTTTTGCAAAAATTATCAGATTTTTGACGCCCCTCTTAGCCTCTATTTTGGCCACCAAAGGTGACAACTTATAGTATTTAGATAACTTTTGAAACTTTCGACAAATTTTTTAGGAATTGTGAAAAGCTATTTAATACTAGAGTACAGTACTATCTTTGATTTTGCTCAATTTTTAACTAAATCGCTCAAATTCTAATGACAATATTTTTGAGAAAAAAAATAGTTAAAACATATTGACGAATTATAACCCCTCCCTATGTCATTTAAAACCGTCTTTTGGGCCAAAAGCTGGAGGAGGTTTAAACTTTAAACTCCTTCAGTCGAAGTGTGCCGATTGGCACAGTTGATCCTTCGGCGCGCCAGTGTTTTATCACTTTTATCAACTTCGATGTTAGAGATTTTGTTAAAATTCAGCATGAAAATGAATTATTGATATTGCCCCAAAAGACGCCAAATCAAAAATTTTAAACAATGGCGTTAGAAGTTGTTACACACGTCCTTAGCTTTCATAAATAGTATGAACTGGAGTTTTATTTTAATAATTGTGGGAGGAAATAGCTTTTGACTGTGCCTCCCAATTTTTTTTTGTTTCCGTTTTTTGGCCGTCAAAAGCAAAAATTCAAAATAATGGCGTGAAAAGTTGTTTGTTTTGGTGCTTTGTAGTCTATCACAAATAAATAATGCAAATCGACGGAGGTAATAGTTTATTAGTCTTTCGTCTGGAGGCTTATTAATGTTTGGGTGTGGGCGTAGGTGGGAATTGTATCAGATTTCTGTATGTATTTTAAATGACCAAGAGAGTTGTTCTATAGGTAGCTAAATTTTGGAATTCACCTTATGTTAGTTTGCATCAGAATGACGCGTAATGATAACCACTCTGTATATCCCTGATAAGGAAACGTAGTGTGTTTTTAAGTAGGAGGGCCGGGATATTTACAAAAGTGTGAATAGGGGATATCACCCAAAAGACAGGTGACACAAATGTGTAAATGGTGTAATTTATTTTCTTAAAATTTCAGCTTGTTTTCCTTTTACAAATATTTATACGACCTTTTTATAGAGTACCTATTTTTTGCTCGGTAATCCTACATTTTTCTCCAGTTGACTGCGCAGAGTTCGATGACTCCATATTTAACCAACGGAAACGCGATTAAAAATTAATGAAATTCTTCTAAATATTCGTTTAGAAGCAAAAAGCTTTCCAACACAAAACAATTTATTGATACTTTTAATCTCTTTCTTTAGAGTGTAATTTAGGAAGGGAAGCGGAAAATAATCGACAATTTTCCTAATGATTTTCTATTGCCATCTGTGCAAAAGGGAACTAAGAAACCGTCAGAAAATGATATTTGGCTCATTTATTTTGTATACATTCAGTTAAAAACGTAGGCATATCCCCTATTCACACTTTTGTTAATATCCCGGCCCTACTACTTAAAAACACACTACGTTTCCTTATCAGGGCCGGGATANTAACAAACGTGTTAAAAACGGCTGAAACTATTTACACCAACTAGTTGCTTATGGAAACCAGTGTTCCATTATGGAAATCAATGCTTTTATATTTTTAAATCCGGGAAGAGGGCCCATTTTAAGTAAATGATACTAAAATTTTGGCTTGATTTACTTAAAATGAGCCCTCATCCCGGATGTCAGATATCCTTAATTCAAACATACTGATTCTCAATTGTAAAAATAGGTTGGTCAAAATGATTGATATATCGTCCGGACCATTTTTGGTCATTTTTAGCTGTATGAAAACTAAATTCTGAGAGACACTTTTCTTGGGAAAAGGATATTTTTAGAAAAATATAAGAAAAAAATGCTTCATTGCATTTTCGAATTTTTTTTTCCAAAACTTTCGAGATTATAAAATCTCCTGGCCGACAATCCCGTTCCGATAGAGACTAAGTTTGGTTGGATAAAATATATTTCAAATCATACGGTTCGCTTTTCTTTTCGAAAAGTACTTATTAACAAAAAGCATGTTGTCTATCAACTTCCCGTCATTTGGTTACGAAATTTTTAATGGTTTTTGTATTATGAAATAAGGCGATTCGAAAGTGAAGTCTGTCCGAATGAACAAAATGGTTTTCTTGTCTTTGTTTTGTCCATTTTGAAGGACTAAAGTTGTTTTAATTCTAAGAAGTTTCAGGATTTAATCCGAGTGAGAACTATTTTCAACTCGGGTAGGCCGGCAGCCTGAAAAAATCAAGACGCTGGATTGGCCATGTGTAGCAAAGTCTTATAATTCAGAAGGTCTTATAATTTAGAACGTTATCCCGCTAATTGACGAATACAATTATTCAAATGTTACAAATAAACTACAGATGTTAATAATTTTAAAGATCAAAAAATCTGAGATTATGAAGAGTGGCACCAAATAATATATTTGTTAGCCAATCAGCGCACTTTACTCCAATTGTATTAAGAGGGGGTTCGAGGCAATTTTGACCTTTTTCAATAGGCTCCCTCATAAATGAAGAATAGGAGAAACTTCATTCTTCCATGCTCGAGAAAAAGTTTCAAGTGATAATTGACTTGAAATTTTTTTTTGCTGGCCTGAATCTGCGACCTCTAGAAAAGCGAAAGAGGATTTAATACATGCTAGTTTTTATTTATAGTTTATCATAGAAATATTTTTCACGAGAGTATTTGAGTATTCTTTACAAAACAGTACTGTAATTTCAAAAAACATGCGGTTTATCTGATTATCTTTTTTATTCAATTTCGCTAATTGATTTTAATAAATAATGGTATGCTGCAATTAATCAATTTGACCTCGAAAGCAACCTTGAAGACAGTTATCTAAAGAATTGGCCGTTGTCAGGTAATCGATAGTCAATGATCTAAAAACATCAAATTAATTAAAATTATATATTTCATCAAATTAAAAAATATCATCAATAAGAATTTCGCCCGAAATGCGACCGCCAAACGACAAAAAATCAATAATATGACTTCTTTGCATTTAAGAAACACTGAAAACCTGGAGAATGAACGACAAGAATACTGACAAGAATAGTATGAAGAAAATTAAAATAAGTGGGTTGTTTAAATTTTTTCGGAAACATATATTATATAATATACTATACAAATATAAAAAAATAAAACAATTCTTAAGGATAAATGGAAATGCACTTTTTTAATACGATTTTTCAAAATTTGGATAATTTTTAATTAACTGTGGTTTTTTCTATAAGGACAGCTGAGTTTTCGTATATAATATAGGCTATATGGATTACCGACCCTAAGAGTATGTTTAAATGGTACAACCACCGCAAGATATTAGGATATTACAATTCAAAATTGACGCTAAAGAGCAAAAAACATAAGCCAAAGTTTCGGAAGCTATTTATCCATGATAAAAATTTATTTTTGCCTAAAAATGGTTTTAACTTAAGCTCTTTTTCTTAGGTTAACATTTTCTTAAACCTTTTTTTAAATATTTTTCTGAAAAACAAGTCTTCAAAAAAACTGCCTGAAAAATAATATAAGGACTTTTTTGCACTTCAGTTATAATTATCGAAAAACATGGTTCGCTCTCGTGCAATTGTCCTTATAGAGATACTTGCAATATAGTTTTCTGGAGGGTGTGCTTATGGACGCAAACAACAGTAGTTTTTAGTATCATTTCTTAATAAAAACACGCAAAACTTCTGATGGAACCAAAAATTCCATGATAAATGAAATGAAGTGTTAAACCATCGCGAGGTAAGAAAAAGATCGATGAACATATTAATTCGAATTATATATCGTCAATTAAATTGACTGAATTTCTGAGAAATCATCAATAAGAATTTCGCTCGAAATGTGCGGCAACCAAAAGGCGAAAATCGATAAAAAATGATTTTCTAACATTTGGCAAGCACTTAAAAATAAGGATATAGGTTTATCCCAATTAACTTATCATCTGAAAAATTATAGCAGAATAGGTATGCAAATTAGATGATTTCATGCTAATTAACGAAACAATAGCACGGTGCGAGTTATTAAGCATATCGATGTACATATGTAGCTAATGTGATATAAGTAATATCGCATACGGATTGATAATGTTAATATACAAATTTTGGAAACCGAAATAAATGGACGCAATAAGTACCGTGGTTTCTTTCTACAGTATAAGAACAGGTGAAAGTTTCCCAAATTGTCCTTAGCTTATTTTCCGAAATTGTCCTTATCAATCTGTCCTTACATATTTTGCCAAATTTTTTTGAAAACTATTAATTTTCCAAAAAAATATGAAGACCTTTTTTTTATTTTTTTAGCTCTTTGCTCATATTTTTACAAAAAAGAGGGTTTTATATAAAAAGAAATTTCTATAGAAAATTTTATAGAAAATTCTATAGAAATTTCTGAAATTATACCCTTTGGTTTTTTCTCCCAAATTGTCTTTATAGAGGGACGGACCAAAATAAAAAAGCGTAGGTTTTGGCCATATTTTCCCGCAAATTGTCCCTATACACAGAAACCAGTAGCGTGAGCACCAAAGTGACTCTCTATATTAAAGATCGGGTGTCCAAACCATTTTATTTGTTTTTTGGAAACCACTCAAAATTACCAAAAAAATATGTACAGACAAATAAAACTATCTTTAGAACTCACTCAGATGTGCAGTTTTCAAATGCAGGAATGTAAACAGTTTGGACTTCCTTTCTTTTCTTTAGAGAGTAACTTCGGTTGGATTGAGGATATGTTATAAGGGTCCATACGCGACAATTTTTGTAGAAAACTCAGAGTTATGCTTAATTTCCAATTAAATTATACTGTATTGAGGTACAGTAGAACATGGTATTTAATGTAGAACTCTCATCGTGGTTATTACTTTCCTATTCTTTCTCCTCACCTCTCCTACACTAACTAACCATTTATGGAAAACCCCTGTAATGGAAACCCAATATCATGTAATGGAAACCCATAACCCTTTAATGGAAACCCATTACTATTTATGGAAACCATTTTTGAAAAACAAGGCATGTTTGAGTAAAATAAACTCTGTTTTTGGTGTTTAATTTGCTCAAAACTCTTCTAAAAAGTTTGTTGATTTCGGCTGCCCTATAATTGATCCCTGAACATGTAATTTAGAAAAAAACTCAAAAATTTTCAATTTTTCCAGTGAAAACAAATTGTGCCAAAAATTCCCGTGTAATGGAAACCCATTACCCTGTTATGAAAACCCATAACCAGGCTTCCAAAATGAATTTGGGGATAGGGATGGAAAATCGCCAAAGGGATGGCTTTTTTGGAAGCCTGCCCATAACCCTTTAATGGAAACCCATAACCATTAATGGAAACTATTTTTTTCGCGAAAGTTGGTTTCCATAGATGTAGATGGTAAGTTAGTGTATTTGTTGCACCCTCTTTCCTTTCTGTTTTCATAATACCAGAATTTTTCGGAATAATTGACGATCAATTATTGACCCATTCTGAATGGGCCATTTAATAAAATTTTAAGGATTTGAAAAAAATAAGGAGAAGCTTCATTCAAATGATTTTTCGCTTGCTAATTTTTTTGCTCTCCTTTCCGAATATATGCTCTCATTTCGATTCCCATAGATATTGTGCACTAGTTAATTTAAACGATTTTGTAATGAGTTCAAATTTTTAAACCTTTACAGCCTGAGTTTTGCCGCGCTTTTTCCCGCAAAAATACACGACGGTGATTGGTCAATATCTGAAATAACTGTCACTGATTTGTTTATTTTTGGGGAGAAAAAAAAGCGTAGCAAAAAAGAAAACTCAGGTTGTATTTTTTATAAAGAGAAGATAATTTTTTATGGACACGTACATTTATATATCGAAAATTATTATTGAGTCTTTCTAAGCACGCGTCATAACTTTGCGCCAGTGTCTAATCACAATACTCGATTGTCGACTAAATTCAAGAATCCCGCGATTTCATTGGTCACTTTCTCAAAGTTATGACGCGTGCTGAGAAAGACTCAATAGGGATAATTTTCGACAAAGTTTTGCATAAAAAAGGATGGGAATTTTGATTGGCCGACAAAAATTATCACACATGTGGAGGGACAGGTCTTTTTGAAATGTCTCTCCAAATGATGTATACTTTTCGTCAACCCATCGAAATTCCCAGCTTTAATTTTTTTGACATATCCTGCAAATTGCTCTAAATAAATGCAATCATAAAAACTTCTAAAAAATGTTAACTTTAAATTTATTCGTCAAATAATTGTCAATTTTAAGAAGTTTTTTGTCTTTTAAAGTTTCCTTTCCCAGCATTTCCCTTCATATCCCGTTTTCCACCGCTTAACGTATTCATTTGGTTTTCTCTCCATCTATCCTGCGACCTTGTATATTCTGTGACTCTCAATTTTCCATTCACATGTCTGCCAAACTGAGAAGCTCCAAGTTCAGCGTGAACGTTCTTAAGTCGTTCACATAATAAGGGTTAGGCCACTGATAATTTGAAAATTTCTGGCTGACATTTTTTAAAATGTTTCAACGCAGAATTTCAAGTTGCAGCAAAAATTAAAAAAAAAATCAGCTTAGAAAATTTAAACTTTAAAAATTTTAAACCAAAATCTAATTTTTTAGTAAATATTTTTATATACATATGTAATTCGGCTTTTGAAAACGATTCACCCGATTGAGTTCTTAGATAGTTCAAACTGAGCACAAATGTTTGAAGAAAAATAAATTGAAAAAAATGGTTTGAATCAGGGCATTATTTCCAATTTTTTAAATCAAAACTGATAACTAAAACATTTCAGTAACCACGAGATATTTATGCTCAGTTTGAGCTATCGAAAAACGTAATCGGATTAGTCGTTTTCAAAAGCCGAATTATATAAAAATGTAGGCTGAAAAAGTGGCAAAAAACGACCAGAGGACCCCGTAATAGATATGCCTGTTCAGTACATTATCTTTCGGTTAACGAATACCTCGCGCGCTAAGCATCCTTTTTTGTATTTTGGACGAAACTTTTCCAGTTGCAGCTGATTATAGAGTGTGAATTATAAAAGTCGCAAAAGCACATTTGTGATAAATTTATTTTTGAGAAAAATGCACTTTGTTGCCCTCAAACTTATTTTTTTTTCAAGAAAATGATTTCTAGCTTTTGACGTCAAGTTGCCTAACCCTACACATAACGCACCCCTCAATTTTATCGAGCCAGTTTTCCAGACTCCTTCAATCGCCCTCGACCCATGTCGACCAAAGGCAATTTTGTCTAGAGGAAGTTTGTTCAAAATGTCGATAAATTTCTTTTCTGGAATTGAAGAACTCATTTTTTCGAGAAGAAAACTTCCGCCGGACGTGTCGAAAATATTTTTCAAACTGCTTTCGTCGACTTCTGCGAGAGAATCGATGAAGAGTTTTCGAGCACGACCGTGGTATTGCAGGATTGATTGGGCCATGATCGAACCCTGGTAACATACATTAAAATGTTCACCTCCTGAATTTATTTGATAAAAATATGGAAAATCACGACATTAAAAAATAGAAAAATCATATTCCTGGATTTTTGAGGTGAAATTAAATTTTTGGACGTTTACGCGGGTTTTAAAATTCAACTGGAAATTTACTTCAAAAATTATTCAGAAAATTCTTGAAGGAGTGACAGATTAAAAATTTTCTTAAAGTTTAACTGCATGTTTAAAATTCACCGGAAAGTCGGAAGCACAATTTCAATCATAAGAAAAAATATCTAAAATTTAATCTGACACACATCTTACTCGCAAATTTATCGAGGATTATGCCCGTCCCGATTTTTTCTTATTTTGAGAGATTCGCTTCAGAGATGATAAGCGTCATATGGGTAATTTGCGTAGGTTTAACCTACTGTTTTCGTAGATGTGATCTCCAAGAAAAAAGCAAAACCACAACCTACTCAAGTGTTGTTCAACTTAAAATCGAAATAATTTGGACGCCTGAATGTGCGTGAATTGAACATGAAATTTAACTGTTTTCGAAGAGGTAATTATGGCGCATTTTATTTTTCGAAGTGAATCTTCAATATGGTGCCACTAAAAACAGGGCAAAATGTAAATAATTTTGTGATTTGATTTATAATATGAAAAAATACAGACGTTTTTTTATACAGGGTGTAAGATTTTCCATTCTTTTTTCCAAATTGGATAGCGATGAGAACGCTAATGTGAATGGTTAATTTCGGCAAAAACCTACGTCTTTCTCAGATTCAACCAATCAAAACGTCGGGAATCAGGTGTATCCAATTTGGAAAAAAGGAGGGAAAAACCTTACACCCTGTATATATAACTTTTTTGCAATCAAAAAATTGATCTGTTTTACGACGTTTCGAATATTTTTTTATTCATCATCAGGTATTAATGAAAAACAGAACGAAAATTAAGACGGAAAAGTTGACACGAAAACATAATTTGGTTCAAAACGGGCTATCCAGATTGTACCAAATTAAAAGCCCGTTTTAGGTTATATCGATTATGATGCCCGAGTAACATAAATATCTTATTCCCTATTAGTTTAACAGGCAAATAAGATATTTATGTTACTCGGGCATCATAATGGATATGATCACCAATCAGACATTTACAGATGAAAGTCATTTTTTGATGTTTGACTTGTTTGTTAATGTTATGATGTTTTTAATATGGATCACTATCCCAAAAAAAATTCAATTTACATAAAGAATAGGCAAAAGATTGTCTCGTACTCGGGGATCGTCATTGATATGTAGTCCGTTTGTCCATTTTAAATATGATGTTCAAAAAGTACGGTTTTTTTAATATTTCTACGTTCTATAATACGTTTGAAAATAAAATGGTGCCAAAGATGACCTACCGTATTCGATCAGCAAGCCTTTTGCAAAATTTTCTTCTCCAACACAAATTGATCCTTGTAATTCGGTAATAACCCTAATTTGTGTTTCTTCTTCTGTTTTAATTGCTCTTTCGACAATTCTTGCTAAAATTCCCCTCTTATTATTCGTCCAGGCTTGTTTCAGGGAGTCTCGAGCCAAAAGTTGAGTCAAAATCAAGTTTAATAAGGAATCAGAGGCCATCATAATTAATCGTTGTAACAGGAAATTTCCTATAATAAATATTTATTTAGCTACTAAAAATGAAAAATTAACCAGACTGTGTGTACTTTTAAATTTCAATAATGATATTTTTTAACTTTTATACAATTGTAATGACGTTTTTCAATTTTTATAATGACGGCGTTAATGTTTTATAATGACGGGGTTTCATTTTTTTTCATTTTTATAATAAAGATTGTTTTAGTTTTTAACATTTAACGGTTTATTTTCAAAATCATTATTATAAAAAAGAAATTGAAAAACAACTGTGAAAAAAGACTTCTTTATATTTTTTTTTTGAAAAACTCATTATATTAATATTGAAAAAAAACCCTCATCATAAAAAAATGGAAAGAACCCGTCAATATACAATATATAAAAATTAAAAATCTTTATTATAAAAATTGAAAACGTCATAATAAAACCTTGTCAATATAAATTTTTTTGAAAAACCGTCATTATAGAAAAATAATCATGTTTTTCAAGAATTGAAAAACTTCATTATATAAAATTAATGACGTATTTCTAAATTGACCGATAAATTAATTGTTAATAATACAGCTTTGAAGACATAATTAATGTTGTCTGAACTAATATTTTCATCGAAACGTCCGAAATTGAGCATCATAACGCGCTACCTGAGTTTATATTTACCTTGACTATGTAAAACTAATTCTTCTAATTTTCCTCTGATCCACGAATCATAAAATTTTTTCAAGCTAACTTCGTCCATCGTGAAAATAATTTTTTCAATTATAAAACTTCCAATTGGACTTTTCAAATAAGCATTTACGACTGATGAATCTGGAGTAAAATGTTTGCACAATTCTTCGCGCCAATCATCTCGCTGAAGTTTTGTCACAACTAAAATAGCACCGACAGATGGAGAGGCTTTTTCGCACATGACCAAATCTAAACATTAAATATAAAAATTGCGAAGGTTTTGGTTGTCATTAAGGCAGTCTTGACATTTTTGCTTAGAATTATTCAGTCTGACGAGAAAATTTAATTCCAAAAAACTTTTTTCGCCAAAATTTAAGGGTATATTTGAAGGGGAAAATAAGCTTTTTAAAAAATCGAATATCTTTTGTGAACATGTTACATGTAATTACAGGTTATATGGAAGGGATAGCGAGTAAAATGCCTTAATAGTGTAATGCCTAATAGCCGAGTTAAAATGCGCTTAAGTAGATGTAATGCTTAATTTTGGGAGTAATAATGCCTTAAAATGTGAAGCGAATTGTTTTAAAAATAAAATTATGATTTTTCAAAAATTCTAGTTTTACAAAGAAAACAATTTCTTAAAGTTTTCAAATTTTTTCTATTATATTCACAACGGATTCAAAAATGTAATTTTTGGCGTTTCCGTTTAAGAGGTTACTGGTCGCTGAAATTTGACTTTTTTGAATTAGAAATCAGCCTAACAAAGAAACTATGGGACAATTAAGATAGCCATCTGTAGATCGACCCTTAATCTTGTCAAAAGCATAAGTCAAGGACTTTTTTTCCGATACACTCTGAGATACGTTACCAAACAAGGTGTCCTGATCAAATTTAAAATTATTTCCTCCCATGGTTTATTTAGAAATGAGGCCTTATGGGCATTACAAATGCTCCAAAATGACCCGGGTTGATGATAAAGTTAACTACGATCAATCATCGAAAAATTTTAGATTTGTTCTTCAAAAGATAAAGGATAGTTTCTACAAGATAGCTCATCTGACTTTTATCCTCAGAGTCCTGTATGGCTATTTTTTTCTGGAGAAAACTTAATTACAGCGACACGCACCTCCTTAAGGAGTGGGGCGTCGCTGATTTGCTTTTTTTGAAGTTTTTAGATGCGATTTCTTGCTAAACTAGCAAAGGTGAATTCCAAAAACTGTTTAACGTAAAGAACACTCTTAGCAATCATTTACATAATTTTAGTTATTTGATACATCTAACTTACGCACGACACTGAACGTTTATAATTATACACTTCTTTAGAGGGTCAAATGATTTGACTCAAATCATACCCATTTAAAGGGTCAAATTACAATTTTTATGTTTTTGTCCCAAAAATTCAAGAAGTGTCAAATAACAAAAAAAATCTGAGCAAAAGTTGTAGTCAATGCCAAAAAATGCCATACGGTATGGAGAAACGGTTTTTTGCATTGGATAGCCGATTTTTTTTCGGTTTTCGAGCCTAATCATAATCTCACCATGAAAAAATACACATACTCACATAGTGGGTAACTTTCGAAAAAAAAAATTTTTGGCATTTTTTGTTTTGACACCTGACCACCTGGTGGTGCACCATGGTGTAAAGAACACTTTATTGAATATCGACACTGGAATATCATAGGGGCCTAAAATCATACTTATTTAGGGTAATTTTTCAAGAGAAAGGTAAATCTAATTTTCCTGATCGGCTCATATGGACCATACCTACCACGGTAATAAAAAATAAATTCGAAAAAATGTCGAAAATTAATTTTTTCGCCATAATTTGGGCATGAGACTTTTAGGATAAAATTTCGAAATTTTGAATCGATAAAATACCTTTTACATCTTCGACATTTATGAGCGCCATTATAATTTCATTAAACTGTTTCCTATTGGATTTTGGTATGACTTCTGCTTTCACCTCAATGGGTGGAATTCCTTCCGAACTGAGCGGTTTTTCTTCATCATAAATTATGCAACAATGCGTCTGAATCAGATTCCGGAATAAAAGCGAAGAATATTTATTTCGAAGTCTTTTAACAATATTTTCCACGTACACATCTGTCATTGGCTTCATTGATTTTGCGCACTTTTTAACCTTTGAATCATCTACGGCCTTTGGAGTAGAAATGACGATTCGGACATATCTTTTTAGAGCAGATCGGATAACGAAATAAGAGTGCTCACCATCCATTAATTCTTCGAGTAAATCTGAACATTTTCGAATATTTAATAAAGCATTTTTTCGTTTATCTCGCGTGAGCTATGGCGTTTTTTTAGATACAATGTACATGCAAATGCTGCATTTTCTCGGATTTCTTGATTTTTTTGAACCCTTCCCTGTTTCATGAAAAACGTTAGAGCGGTTTTCGAGAAACCGATAATTTCCGGTGAAAAAACAGTTAAATACTGGAAATCGAAAAAACGGCTCTGCTACTCAACGCACAGTACAAATTTATAAATATAAATTACAACCGTAATTACAACTCAAAATACCAGAAGAATCGTATGTGCCGATTTTGGCTAATCTCAAACTCCGTTTGCATGTATCTAAAAAAAAGGACCTATGGTTTCACTATGGGCGTTTTAAAAAGTCATTTTCTGACCACTAGATGGCCAAAAACTTTAATTTTTCTGCCCGAAATCGTTTTTTTCTGGGTCAACAACCCCCGTGAGGTCAACAAATTTGTATCAACTGCTGTAGTTCTCTCGTTAATTTTACCGGTGCGCTCCCTATCTATGGCATAGTTAACTTTCAAAGCTAAAGCACTTTCACCTTTCAATTTTTGGCCAAAATCGACCAGTTAGGGTATTTTTTTTTGTCAATTTGGTATGTTTATAGCCCCCAGTAAGTTTCAGAACAATTCACCCAGTATTTCTATAGGTCGACTTTAATGGTGGAAGTGCTACCCATAGTCTATGGCGCATAGACTATGGGTAGGGTTATACCCGGGGGCACTATCTGGAAAATTGTGCCCCCGGGTGAAACCTTTTTCAAAAAATAGTTTTTTCTTTAAATTCTGCGCTAGTCGTTTTCTTCCAATCGTTCATAAACTTTTTAGTTTAAAAGTTAGTTTTAACCCCGGGGCCCAGGTAATACCTGGCAGGTATAACTCTATCTATGGGCCATAGACTATGGCTCAAGCTAATCTGGTTTAATTATGCTCATTATGAATTAAGCCTTAATTTTTCATTGGTAAGGTATCTTTTTCACTGTGATTTGACTTCTTGAATGGTGTCAATTTTCAAACAAAAAATTCGGAAAGACATTTTGGCACAAAAACTTGTCCTCGAAAAAAGTGCGGTTTTCTCAGTACCGACTTTTAACATTTTTACCGGTCAATTTCCGCTATTACCGGACATCCGGTGAAAAATCAAAAAAAATTAGTTAGTAAGTTTTTTTTGCCGGTTGGATGCATAAATCCTTACCCGAAAAAAAGATACCTAAGGTAGCTTTTTTTTAGGTCACCCCACTTTTGAGAGGTATTAATTTCTAAAAATTCAAAATAAAAAACCTTTGTCTTTTGCTAATTCATTAAAAAACATTGTCAACGTATCCAAGTTTGCTTCATTCAATAATCTTTCTACAATAAACGATAAAGTTCTCCATTTAACAAGTCCTTTCATTTGTCCCGATAACTCTCTAATTGCTGTAGAAAGTAAATTTTCCTTGATTTCTTCATCTTCCTCAGCTTTGAGTGTTTCTGAAATCTCGGAAAGATATTTCATTAACGAATCAAGCTCTGGATCTCGCGGTCTGGCAGACCCTTTGGTGGCATCTACCACCTCCACATTTTCCTCCACTTTGTCCTCCATTTTTATTTCCGTCATTCTACAATAAGAAAAATAATAATTTCAGGTTGGTGGAAAAACGACAAAAATTAAACCATCTGAACTTTTAAGTAGAAAATCGAGATTTTTCGTCGGTTTTGACATTTTCTCTTTAAAAAATTGGTTTTGAGAAGCCAAATAACTATCTGCGAAAAACGATCCAGAAAGCATGTTTTACAATGAATACAATTTGTTTCAGTTAATAGACAAAAAAGTTTAATTAAATTCAAAATGGGAGTCTCACATTAGAACCGATTTATAAAAGAAAAATTGTCAAGATATGAAAAAAAAATCCGAATGAAACCATATTTTTAACAAAATAATTGTAATTTCGGGTGCAAGCTTTTTTGCCGAACAATTTCACATATTTCGGCAAGTCAAATGTCTGAATATAGATATTTAAATTAAAACCCAGATGCATTATTTTATTGTTTGTTCAAGAAACATACGCCCGAAGTTTCTACTGAATATAAAATTTTATAATTTGGCACTTTACTACCAATTCAACTTTTTGAACCTACACGCATGCTTTATGTTATTGCACTTGATTGATAAATAGCAGCTCAAATAAAGGTGAATTATTATTTTTTTTGAATGAAGTTTTAGCCCCCTAAGGTTTTCTACCACTTGAACCACCGGAGAGATTTATCTGTTGAACTTTGTGTTGAAATTTTCATTGAAGTTTTTAACTTTTGTTTTTCTTGATTTGGGACACCAGAAACTTATAACGGATCATACATTGCCTCTGAAAATTTATATTTTATCAAATTGAAATATAATGACCCTAGGGTTTTAAGTAGTTAAACATTCAAAACAAAAAGACATTAATGTGTGAGAAATGTCAGAAAATAACATGGTGCAGGAAATGTTCTAAACAAGATCGCATATTCTTTACAATTTTTTTTTTAAACATTTTTTGACTATTAGTTTATTTTTTCAAAAAAAAACATAAAATCTTTTTTCTAGGCCAGAAACACATATTACGAATTTGAAACATGCAGCATGTTACATGCTGAAATTTTTATAAAGAAAATTCAAATAATATATAAACACTACATTATTATGGTACGTATTTAAAAATACAAATAATCTTTCAAAAATTTGGCATTTTTGTCTTATGGAAAACACGACATTATTTAATTTTCCCTGATGACAATCCTGTTTTTAACTGTACAAAAAAAGAATTTTTGAAATCAGTTTCGACTCTGAAAGATCACGTACAACTTTCATACTCATCAAAACAAAGGTAATATTAGAAATTTGACAATTATATCCATATAAATAGAACGTTATTGGCCCTTTGGATCGAATTTACCCGTATTTTATTGTTTTATTATTATAAATATTACTTTTTCGAAAGTGGACTAGTTTGAACAGAGTAAACTCCTGACTTGGAGTGTGAAGGAGACTGCGACACCCTTTGTGGACTCACCCGCGCGACTCAATGGCGGAAAGTGTACACAAACAAATTGTTTAATTGTTCCTCATATATTACCCTCAAACTCACCTGCGATTTCAACCACCCTCTCAAAAACAGCCTCTCCCAGACTATGTGTTGTGTATAAGGCCAAAACGTTCTATTTATAGAAAGTATTATTTTGTATAAAATTAATCATTTTCAAAACACAGATGCGAAGGTGGGGGTTAAAGGTCAGTTTTATCCAGTAAATAAATTCCTCATCAACGAAATTTACCTTATCTTTTCCCCCAACATCTTCTGAAATTTTGTCCCATCTTTCTGCACAATCTTTTCCGTATTTTTTCATTCCCAGTTCTAGCAATTTCTGCTGTGTCTGAGTCCATTCATCAGTGACTGTGGCCACTTCCTCCACTACAGTTGGCTCATACGCCTCGGAAATACCGCCCACGTGATTTACTTCAATAGTTTTTTTGGTTTTTAACAAACTTGTCCCAGAATACATATTTTGGCCGCCGGCCGAAAAATTATGCATTTTCTTTTGGGCGTCTTTTGTCCGTTTGATTATTTCGGCAACGGGACGATCCATGTCATTTGCGATACGTTCCCAGCGGTTCGAAGTTCCACCAGGGAATTTATTTAATAATTTTGTTAATGTCACATATTGTTCTTCACCCCATTCAGCCTTCACTTCTTTTTTACTTAATTATAAATTAGATTTTATAAGGCATTTAAGAAATATATTATATATAGGAATAATCGGAGTATACATTTTTGGTCAACTTTTTTTTCTATGCTTTGCTAAAAATTTTAATTATTTGAAAAAAAGTGAGCAATAAAAAATGTGCTGGTGCAAAAAAAAAAAATTTTGATTAATTTTGATAACATAAACTGACTCCAGGAAATTTCATACCGTAGCAAAAATAGGCACTTTTGAAAATTCGACCTCACAACTACGAGGAGTCGAATTTAAAAAAAGTTTTTCGAGCGTTTTTCCTTATTATATTTTTTCTTCTTACTTTTTAGTCCCGATTTTTTTCTGTTTTTGTATCATTTTTTCATTTAAAACTTAGAATTTTGACCGCTGCGCACCCTCATGGCAGACGTAATTTTAAAAAACGTGATCGGATGCTTCTTCGAGATAGGACTCTGTGAGATATTCAGCCTACAAAGTGTTTCGCCTACCTTTTTTTGTCAAAATGACGCAAATTTCTGCGCACGGCCATAATCATAAAAAATTGAGTTTATTACGCGTAAAATTCAAGTGAGTGCTCAAAATCAGGGTTTTTGAACTCATTTTCTTTGATCGGAATCGTTGTTTTGGTGGCTATAATCTCCGAAACACAGAGGAATTTTCATTAGGTAACTTTTTTTTAGGTAGGGCCACCAGATTTTACCCTGCCATTTGAGAACGGAACGAGATCTTCACAAACGGATTTTTGCATCCAACAGCCAAGGGATAAATAAATGAACAAAATTTTTTGATTTTCCAACGGATGTCCGGTGATACCGGAAATTGACCGGAAAATTTTGGTCATTTATTTATCCCTTGGCTGTTGGATGCAAAAATCTGTTTGTGAAGATCTCGTTCCGTTCCTAAATGACAGGGTAAAATCTGGTGGCCTTACCAAAAAAAAGTTACCTTAACGGTCTTAGTTGAGTCTGTAGGGCTCCCGTTGGGCACCCTAGCCATGACAGATTCAAAATATATTTCCTTTATCTCCTTGATTTTCAACTTACGGTGTATGAGCCGTTCCATCTAATTCTGCTTCCAGCTGTGCGTATGCCTCGTCTTCTTGAGCTTGTTTCGCATGAAGTTCTTGAATTCGTTTAAGCTCTACTCCTTTTCGTTCCATTTCTCGTTCTTTTCGAACTTTCTCTTTTTCAAATCTTTCTTGTTTCTTTTTTTCTCGACTTTCCCTTTCTTCTAAAAGCTCCCTTTCTTCCTCTTCTGCTTCGCGTTTTATAGCAGCGACTTCATCGATTTCAGCTTGTTTTGCTGAAAATTTTTTTAAAAAAATTAATTTTTTTAATATTTTTTTTTGAATTATCAAAGAAAAAACGCATCTGAAAACTGATATCGAAAGAAGATATTCATCCTTTTTTTAATCTGTGATTTTGCTACTGTTGCTTTCGTCTATAAAGACAGCTAGGATTTTGTTATGATCTTTTCATAGGTTTTGTTATGTGAGGCTATACATAATAAAGAATAAAATAATGAAGGTTTTTTGTAATATTGTCCTTATAAAACCATGTGTTATATGGTTAAAATAAGGTCTCGTTGTTAGAAGCCTGGAAAAAAATGCAAGCTATTTGCCCCTGCAAAGCTGTTATTTTTTATTTCCGCTTTTAAGAGTAATTTTTGGTGGTTTTTTTCGAGAAACCGATTGTTACTGGTAAATTCCCAGTAAAATTTTGAAAAGATATGTACCAGTTTCGAACCAATGAATTTGATGACAGGTAGAATACATGTATTATATTTGCTTTTCTTGAGAACTGTAAGACAGTTACTGTATACACTAATGGACCAGTTTTCGCACTATTCTTCCACAAAATTGTCAGAGAATTTGTAGGGGGTCAAAATCTGGACTTTCCGAAAAAAAATTTAATTCTTCGAAAAATGATTTTAGTTGCTATTCTACTTTCAAACAAAATCGTTAAATATATCGATTACGGGGCTTCCTCGCACATATTAGCCACTTTTTTAAAAATTTTGCAGCATTATTTTTCTCCTTACCAGTTCTATAAGCTTTGTAAGATTGGGGTATTGATAACATTACATAATAAATTCCCTTGATAACTAAAAATGGAAGCAGATTTTTGAACTGTGGCGTCTGGATATTATCTTTTGCTGCTGTTAAATGCTCCATGGCAGCTTGCTGCTTTTTTCTCTGGAGAGGGTTACATTTTGTCGTGTCATATTTTAATTTTGTTATTTTCAAAATTGGCAGCAAAGGTTTAAAAAAATCGAAATTCATAAAGATCATTCCCATCGGACACAATTTTCGATGGGAGCTATATTATCAGATCTCAAGAAGATTGCGAGACACCTTATATACGCCAGTACTTCATTATTTGGAGATACAAAAAGATATATTGGGTTATTTTACGGATTATTTTCGAAATATGTTTTTCGGTTAGAGATTTCAAATTTAATTCCAAATAAAAATTCTTCACCAATAATCTAGGTAACAATGATTTTCATGAAAAATTTCGTTATTATACCGAAAGCCGTAGTGATCAATTTTCGACTATATTGTCCATTTAAAAACTGGCTTATAATATAAATTCTCAGCACAACAAACTTTTTTTCAATTGCTATTTATAAAATTCGTTTGCAAATTTGTTTAAAATTTGACTTTTATGACTCAAATTTGATTTTGGTAAACAGGGTGTTACATTTTTGCCCCCTCTTGATTTTTGCACAATTTATTATCCGCCAATCAAAAGGTTTACATTTTGAAGCACCTACGTGTGTGCCAAATTTAAACGTTTTGATTGGCGGATAGTAAATTATGCAAAAATCAATAACGGGAGCAAAAATGTGACATGCTGTATGTCCAAAAAATTATTAATTACACAAAAACTAGTAACGTTCCCTATATTCTTCTTGTACCACTGTGCACTGTTTCGCGCCTCCACACCTATAACTTAACTAAGGCCGACCAATCACAGGTGCGGGTTCAAAAGCGTGGTGTGGGATACACATTTAGTAGACGATACTTAAAATAGAAAATATTGTCTTAAATTGTCTTATAACTTAATATTGTCTTTAAACTATTTATTTATGCTTTCGAGTACACTAACGAAATTTTTAATGCAAATTACTTTTAAGAAATCGAGGTTATCACCCCGGATATACTCAAGGATGATTATTCAATATTTATTTCTTCAAATCCACGCTTGAAGTTTTAAAAAAATAAGTTTTTATTAATTCTCCAGCCCCCCCCTTATTTATTAATCAAGGTATGTCCAATTTGAGAACTGTTAAAGAATATTTCGAGACTTTCAGTTTTTTGAAAAAAAAATCAAAATTGTTGGTCTTTGTCTGGTATGACGTTTTTTTTGTCTCCGTGGGTTAAAATTTTACCCTCCTTTGAAGCAGCGTCAATATGATCCGCCAAAATCATCTTCTTTTCGTAATATGATCCCCACATTGTACAGTAATGAATAGTCGTAGCGGTAATAGCCAAAAGAAGAAAAATTTCGGTGGAGCTCATTTTACGCATTTTTCGCATGTAATATGTTGCGGATCGCCAATTTGGAAGGCCTTCTACTAAAACACGGTCATACCGTTCACGCATTTCTGTATCTTTTAACACCTTTGAGGGTTCAAAATGTGAATTTTACAAATCACTTAAAATTTCGGAAAAAATCTGGTTTTCGTCATATTCGTTTTTTGAAATTATGAAAGTATAGATATTTATTCTTTCATAATTTCAAAAAACGAATATGAAGAAAAGCAGATTTTTTCCGAAATTTTAAGTGATTGTCTATAATACGGTATTATTAATACCTCGGAATATCAAGAGCATTACTCCGAGGCACTTTTTATCAAGATCGCTTTAGCGGAATTGTGTCTGCCTATTGTTCTGATGCAAACCATATTTTTCGGACAAACATTTCGGACAACCGTTTAAGTACAGTTCGTCAAAAAATTTCCATGCGGGGCTGTCCGTTTAAACCCCATTGGCAGAGATTTTCACGCCCAACCCGTCCTAAGGACNTGTCCGTTTAAATACAGTAAGCTGTACAATGTCAAGTGTACACGCTATAGTAAACAAAATCTAGAATTCGATTTTTTTCGGAAATATAATTTCAAAATTCATTTGGAAAACTTAAACTTTGGACGAAAAATGTTCGATGCGAAACATATCTTCACCTAAAATTTAGTTTGAAATTTGAAAACTAAAGTTAACCCTTCGAAGCATATAAAAAAAACTTCCGCCGAGGCACGATAGCCTTTCAGGAGGCTATTTTTTGAGCGTTGTTTACAGAAAACTCTTATGAGATCAATCTTCAATTTTTCCTTTATGATCAAGTTGAAGAGTTAAATTTTCGAAAAAAAATTTTCATATTCTAGAAATTTTAGGTTTAATTCTAGAAAAAAACGTTTGAAAAGCATGGTTAATTAAACCACGTGATACTACGTCATGTAGGCTCCAGGAAATGTATGTTCATCTCCATAACTGCGCAGTGCTTTGTTTCACTCAATACTTTTGTCTGATTGAGTATATCTGCTGGAAATCAAAAAATATTTTTAAATAAGTTCAAAATATTCATGAAAAAATTACGTTTTTTAGGAAAAAATTGTTAACAAACTAAAGTTAACTAAAGTTTTCTCGATTTAATAAAAATATTTGATTATTATCACAATATTAAGGCAAATATGGTATAAGAGTACCACTCTGGCATGATTTTCAAAAATTATATATTTTTTCAAAACATATCATTTTATCCATGCTAATATCGAAATAAGATATTTTGAAATTTCACTCCAAAAAAATATTTTTGCTCCAGATATGCCCAGAAGGCTAATTTTTTTTTGCAAATTGTACTCAAAACACTTTTCTAAAAACTGGCTTAANGCCATTATCTGCTTTTATAGGGAAAAATAAACATTTTTCATCAAAAATCATGATTTTTCAATCAAAATTTTTGACTTATTTATAAATTACTTTTGATTTATGAGATATAAATCAAAGCGGACAAAACTATGACGTAGGCCAAATTCTTGTCCATTGTTTTCGACAGAGATAAAAATTGTAGAGACAACTGTGACCGTGTATCACGTGATATGGTACACCTTGCTTTTCTCACTAGTTTTTCTAGAACTCAAAATTTAAATTCTAGAACATGAAATGTCGAATGCAAAAATATGACCTTTCAACTTCCTTATGCAGACAAAATTAAAATTCCAACTGCCTTAAGCTTTCTGTGAACAACATTCAAAGTAGAGCCACAATTGTGGCTCTGGTGCCTTGGCGGAACTTTTTTTTATATGCTCACAAGGGTTAATCAAAATTTTAATTCCAAATTTGGATGAAAAATTATTTACTCGGAAGTAAAACTTAAGCGAAAAATCGCCTTTCAATCAACTCGTCATGAAATTTGAACCTAGTATCCGAAAAATTTTAGGAAATATTTTTAGATTCACATTATTAAATTTTAAAATGTATAAGTTGGAGAAGTTTTTGCGATCATTTCTTTCATCATTTTTGGCTGATTTAAAGTGGCTTTAGCCTTTGAAAAGACTATATGCCTCGGAGGGTTAAGAATAACCAAATTTAACCAGATCACTTCGAATCCGAATATAATATTCAGATGAAATAAGTGTTCGACTAAGCCGCCTTACTGATACGGGGTGTTAACAGTCTATTTTGGAAATAAAGAATGACAAAAATAAATAGAAAATTTTAATAAAACGTTAAAAATTGTTTTTTTCATATTTCTGACAATGTTTTTCTAATTTGATTTTCTTAGAAAATCAAATTAAACTATCTACAGTGATCTGAATGATTTTTTAAATAAATCGGACCGTTTCGCACTTTTTAATCATTCAGGAAATTTATGTCGAAGAAAATGCGTGGGTTTTTCATACGATCGAGGACCCCCGAATCTATTTTCGCCAGTTTTCGATTTAAAATTGTCTTACTTTCCCATGATGCCTTTTGAACCTATTCCTCTACAATAGACGCCAGTTTCCTAAAATTATCACTGGCACTTTCTGTATCATTTTTATCTGGATGCCAGGTGAGTGACATTGTCCGATATTGTTTTTTAATTTGCTGTTTTGTCGCATCAGCAGTGAGCTCGATAAATTCGTAAAAGTTTGTGTGGAGACCAATTTCTTCAACCAAATCGAATAAATCCATTTCATCTTGACTGGTTCCGAAATTGGCCGAGGACACCCTAAGAATGCCCAAAATGATGAAAATCATTTTTTCTTAAATTTGTTTATAATTATTTACAGGTTTGTATAAAGGTCTATATCAATTACGGGCCCTTGATCATTTTTTGTCACTTTTTCAGCCAAAATTTATATATAATTCGGCTTTTGAAAACGACTCATCCGATTAAGTTCTTAGACAGCTCAAACTGAGCACAAATATCTAGTGAATAATAAAATTGGTCCTGATTATTTAATTATCATTTTTTGATAAAAAAATTGGGAACAATGGTCTGATTCGGACCGTTTTTTTAATTTATTTTTCTTCGAATATTTGTGCTCAGTTTGAGCTATCTAAGAACTCAATCGGATGAGTCGTTTTCAAAAGCCGAATTATATACAAATTTTGGCTAAAAAGTGGCAAAAATTGACGAGGGGCCCGTAATTGATATAGCAATTTAGGCATTACAAATTTGAATTTTGGAAAATGATTTAAGGCACTGGTTTAAACTCAGCGTGAATTAACTTTTTGTTTAGAAATTAAATAAATTTTTACAGCACTTTTTTTCAAAACATTGAGTACCGTTAATTTGGCCACAAATAATATAATTATTTTATTTGGTGTATGATTCATACAGTATGAATCAAGACAATCATATTTTTGACTTAACCCCCACCTGTTTGAAATGTTATATTACCCACCTGCAAATGAGTGTTTTAAAACACATTAGTATTAAAACTTGACAAAAAGGAGATAAATATGGATTTTTTTCTAATTCAAAACCGCAAAAGCGTGACCGCAACGAATTTTCGGTTAAAACAGAATAAACTATTGTTAGATAAGTTTGAAGAAAAAATTTTAGTAATTTAAAGGTACAATTTAACCATTGTAAATGCGTAGGCGGAAAAATGTTTATTTTAAAGTATTTGATTCAGTTCCTATCTTCCGGAAACTTTTCATTTGGTTCTCTTAGAGAGAATTTCATGGGCGATTCTGATTGATAATGCCAAAATTCTTGAAATTAAAAATAAGGGGNGAGCTAAATAATTAGATTTTATAAGGCATTAAGAAATATATTATATAGAGGAAAATCGGAGTATACTTTGGTCAACTTTGTTTTTTCTATGCTTTGCTAAAATTTAATTATTTGAAAAAAAGTGAGCAATAAAATGGTGCTGGTGCAAAAAAAAATAAATTGGATTAATTTTGATAACAATAAAACTGACTCCAGGAAATTCATACCGTAGCAAAAATAGGCACTTTTGAATTCGACTCAAACTACGAGGAGTCGAAAAAAAAAAAGTTTTTCGAGCGTTTTTCCTTATATATATTTTCTTCTTACTTAGTCCCGATTTTTTCTGTTTTGTATATTTTCATTTAAAACTTAGAATTTGACCGCTGGGCACCTCATGGCAGACGTAATTTACCATAAAAAACGTGATCGGATGCTTCTCCGAGATAGGACTCTGTGAGATATTCACCTACAAAGTGTTTCGCCTACCTTTTTTTTGTCAAAATGACGCAAATTTCGCGCACGGCCATAATCCAAAAATGAGTTTATACGCGTAAATTCAAGTGAAGTGCTCAAAATCAGGGTGTGAACTCATTTTCTTTGATCGGAATCGTTGTTTGGTGGCTATAGCTCCGAAAACACAGAGGAATTCATTAGGTAACTTTTTTTAGGTAGGGCCACCAGATTTACCCTGCCATGTGAGAACGGAACGAGATCTTCACAAACGATTTTTGCATCCAACAGCCAAGGATAAATAATGAACAAATTTTTTGATTTTCC
Source organism: Oikopleura vanhoeffeni (assembly GCA_004367855.1). NCBI lineage: Eukaryota > Metazoa > Chordata > Appendicularia > Copelata > Oikopleuridae > Oikopleura > Oikopleura vanhoeffeni. The sequence goes on from SCLH01000502.1 coordinate 292,225, forward strand.
AACGGAGTCCGGTGATACCGGAAATTGACCGGAAAATTTTTGGTCATTATTTATCCCTTGGCTGTTGGATGCAAAATCTGTTTGTGAAGATCTCGTTCCGTTCCTAAATGACAGGGTAAAATCTGGTGGCCTACCAAAAAAAAGTTACCTAACGTCTTCAGTTGAGTCTGTAGGCTCCCGTTGGCACCTAGCCATGCAGATCAAAATATAATTCCTTTACTCCTTGATTTCAACTTACGGTGTATGAGGCGTTCCAGCTAATCGGCTTCCAGCTGTGCGATAGCCTGTCTCTTGAGCTTGTTTCGCATGAAGTTTGAATTCGTTAAGCTCTACTCCTTTCGTTCCATTCTCGTTCTTTCGAACTTCTCTTTTCAAATCTTGTTTCTTTTTCCGCCTTTCCCTTCTCTACAAGCTCCTTTCTTCCTCTTGTCTCTCGCGTTTTATAGCAGCGACTTCATCGATTTCAGCTTGTTTTGCTGAAAAATTTTTAAAAATTAATTTTTAATATTTTTTTTTGAATTATTAAAGAAAAAAACGCATCTGAAAACTGATATGCGAAAGAAGATATCATCCTTTTTTAATCTGTGATTTGCTACTGGGCTTTCGCTATAAGACAGCTAGGATTTGTGTTATGCTTTCATAGGTTGGTTATGTGAGGTCTATACATAATAAAGAAAAAATAATGAAGGTTTTTTGTAATATTGCCTTATAAAACCATGTGTTATATGGTTAAAATAAGGTCGTTGTAGAAGCCTGGAAAACAATACGAAGCTATTGCCCCTGCAAAGCTGTTTTTTTATTTCCGCTTAAAAGAGAATTTGGTGGTTTTTTCGAGAAAACCGATTGTTACTGGTAAAATTCCCAGTAAATTTTGAAAAGATATGTACACTTTCGAACCAATGAATTTGATGACAGGTAGAAAACATGTACTATATTTGCTTTGTCTTGAGAACTGTAAGACAGTTACTGTATACACTATGGACCAGTTTTCGCACTATCTCTCCACAAAATGTGTCAGAGAAGTGAGGGGGTCAAAAATCTGGACTCCGAAAAAAAATTAATTCTTCGAAAAATGATTTTAGTGCTATTCTACCAAACAAAATCTTTAAATAATCGATTACGGGGCTTCCTCGCACAGATAGCCACTTTTTAAGAATTTTGCAGCATATTTTCTCCCTTACCAGTTCTATAAGCTTTGTAGATTGGGGTATTGATAACATTACATAAAAATTCCCTGATAACTAAAAATGGAAGCAGATTTTTGAACTGTGGCGTCTGGATAATCTTTGCTGCTGTAAATGCTCCATGGCAGCTTGCTGCTTTTTCTCTTGGAGAGGGTTACATTTGTCGTGTCATATTTAATTTTGTTATTTCTAAAATTGGCAGCAAAGGTAAAAAATCGAAGATTCACAAAGATAATCCCATGCGACACAATTCGATGGGAGCTATATTACAGATCTCAAGAAGATTGCGAGACACCTATATACGCCAGTACTTCATTATTTGGAGATACACAAGAGATATTGGGTTATTTTACGGAATTCGAATATTTTTCGGTAGAGCGTTCAAATTTATTCCAAATAAAATACTTCACCAATAATCTAGGTAACCAATGATTCCATGAAAAATTTCGTATATACCGAAAGCCGGATGATCAATCGACTAATTTTCCATTTAAAAACTGTCTTATAATATAATCTTCGAGCAACAAACTTTTTTCAATTGCTATTATAAAATCCGTTTGCAAATTGTTAAAAATTTACTTAATGACTCAAATTGATTTGGTATACAGGGTGTTACTTTTGCCCCTCTGATTTTTGACAATTTATTCCCGCCAATCAAAAGTTTACATTGGAAGCACCCACGTGTGTGCCAAATTAAAACGTTTTATGGCGATAGTAAATTATTCAAAAATCCAATAACGGGAGCAAAAATGTGACATGCTATTATGTCCAAAAAATATAAATTACACAAAACAAGTAACGTTCCCAATATTCTTCTGTACCACTGTCCACTGTTCGCGCCCTCTACACCTATAACTTGAATAAGGCCGACCAATCACAGGTGCGGGTCAAAGCGCTGGTGTGGGATACACATTTAGTCGACGATACTTAAAATAGAAATATTGTCTTAAACATATTTATGCGTTCGAGTACACTAACGAAATTTTAATGCAAATTATTTAAGAAATCGGAGGTTACACCGGATATACTCAAGGATGATATTCAATATTTATTTCTTCAAATCCACGCTTGAAGTTAAAAAAATAAGTTTTTTATAATTCTCCAGCTCCCCCCCCCTTATTCTAATCAAGGTTAGTCCAATGAGAACTGTTAAAGAATATTCGAGACTTCAGTTTTTGAAAAAAAAAATCACAAAATTGTTGGTCTTTGTTTGGTATGACGTTTTTTTGTCTCCGTGGTTAAAATTACCCCTTTGAAGCAGCGTCAATATGATCCGCCAAAATCATCTTCTTTCGTAATATGATCCCCACATTGTACAATAAGGAATAGTCGTAGCGGTAAAGCCAAAAGAGAAAATTTCGGTGGAGCTCATTACGCATTTTTCGCATGTATATGTTGCGGATCGCCAATTTGGAAGCCGTCTACTAAACACGGTCAACCGTTCACGCATTCTGTACTTTTAACACCTGAGGGTCAAAATGTGAACTTTACAAATCACTTAAAATTCGCGAAAAAATCTGGTTTTCGTCATATTCGTTTTTTGAAATATGAGGTAGAGATAATTTATTCTTTCATAATTTCAAAAAACGAATATGAAGAAAAGCAGATTTTCCGAAATTTAAGTGATTGTCTATAATACGGTATTATTAATACCTCGGAATATCAAGAGGCATTACTCCGAGGCCTTTTTATCAAGATCGCTTGATAGCGAATGTGTCTGCCTATTGTTCTGATGCAAACATATTTTTCGGACAAAACATTATCGGACAACCGTTAAGTACAGTTCGTCAAAAATTTCCATGCGGGGCTGTCCGTTTAAACCCCATTGGCAGAGATCACGCCCAACCCGTCCTAAGGACATGTCCGTTAAATACAGTAAGCTGTACAATGTCAAGTGTACCGCTATAGTAAAAAAAATCTAGAATTCGATTTTTTTTCGGAAATATAATTCAAAAATTCATTTGGAAAACTTAAACTTTGGACGAAAAAGTTCGATGCGAACATATCTTAACCTAAAATTAGTTGAAATTTGAAAACTAAAGTTAACCTTCGAAACATAAAAAAACTTCCGCCGAGGCACTATAGCTTCAGGAGGCTATTTTTTGAGCGTTGTTTACAGAAACTCTTAGGAGATCAATCTTCAATTTTTTATGATCAAGTTGAAGAGTAAATTTCGAAAAAAAAATCATATCCTAGAATTTAGGTTTAATTCTATAAAAAACGTTTGAAAAGCAGTGGTTAATAACCACGTGATACTACGTCATGGTAGGCTCCAGAAAAATGTATGTTCATTCCCATAACTGCGCAGTGTTTGTTTCACTCAACTATGTGCTGATTGAGTATATCGGCTGGAAACAAAAGATTTTTAAATAAGTTCAAAATATCATGAAAAATTACGTTTTTTAGTAGGAAAAATTGTTAGTTTCTCCGATTTAATAAAAATATTGATGAATTATCCAATATTAAGGCAATATTGTATAAGAATACCACTCGGCATGATTCAAAAATATATTATTTTCAAAACATATCATTTTATCCATGCTAATATCGAAATAAAATTTTGAAATTTCACTCCAAAAAACCATACTCAAACACTTTCTAAAAACTGGCTATCGAAATTTTAATTCCAAATTTGGAGAAAAATTATTACTCGGAAGTAAAACTTAAGCGAAAAATCGCCTTTCAATCACTCGCATGAAATTGAACCTAGTATCCGAAAAATTTAGGAAATATTTTTAGATTCACATTATAAAATAAAATTAGAAGGAAGGAAATTCTGCGATCATTCTCTTCATATTTTGGCTGATTTAAAGTGCTTTAGCCTTTGAAAAGACTATATGCCTCGGAGGTAGAAATAACAAATTTAACCAGATCACTTCGAATCCGAATATAATATTCAGATGAAATAAGTGTGCGACTAAGCCACCTTACTGATACGGGGTGTTAACAGTCTATTGGAAATAAAGAATGACAAAAATAAATAGAAAATAATAAAACGTAAAAAAAATTCAATATTCTGACAATGTTTTCTAATTGATTTCCTTAGAAAATAAAATTAAAATCTACAGTGACTGAATGATTTTTAAAATAAATCGGACCAGTCTGCACTTTTTAAATCATTCAGGAAATTGGTCGAAGAAAATGCGTGGATTTTCATACGATCGAGGACCCCCGAATCTATTTTCGCCAGTTTTCGATTTAAAATGTCTTACTTTCCCATGAGTCGCTTTTGAACTATTCCTCTACATAGACGCCAGTTTCCTAAAATTATCCCTGGCACTTTCCGTATCATTTTATCTGGACCAGTGAGTGACATTGTCCGATAGTTTTTTTAATTTGCTGTTTTGTTGCATCAGCAGTGAGCTCGATAAAATTCGTAAAAGTTTGTGTGGAACCCATTTCAACCAAATCATAAATCCATTTCACTTGACTGGTTCCGAAATTGGCCGAGGACACTAAGAATGCCCAAAATGAAATCATTTTTCTAAATTTGTTATAAGTTAGGACAGTGTGTATAAAAGGTCTATATCAATTACGGCCCTTGATCATTTTTTGTCATTTCCAGCCAAAATTTATATATAATTTGGCTTTTGAAAACGACTCATCCGATTAAGTTCTTAGACAGCTCAAACTGAGCACAAATATCTAGTGAATAATAAAATTGGTCCTGAATATTTAATTACATTTTTGATAAAAATTGGGAACAATGGTCTGATTCGACCATTTTTTAATTTATTTTTTCTTCGAATATGTGCTCATTTGAGCTATCTAAGAACTCAATCGGATGAGTCGTTTTCAAAAGCCGAATTTATACAAATTTGGCTAAAAGTGGCAAAAAATGACGAGGGCGCCGTAATGATATAGCAATTTAGGCATTACAATTTGATATTTGGAAAATGATTAAGGCACGGTTTAAACTCAGCGTGAATTAACTTTTTGTTAGAATTAAATAAATTTTACAGCATTTTTCAAAACAGAGTACCGTTAATTTGGCCACAAATAATATAATTATTTATGGTGTAGATTCATACCGTATGAACAAGACAATCATATTTTTGACTTAACCCCAACCTGTTGAAATGTTAATATCACCACCTGCAAATGAGTGTTTAAAACACACTAGTATTCAAGACTTGACAAAAAGGAGATAAATATGATTTTTCTAATTCAAAACCGCAAGAGCGTGACCGCAACGAATTTCGGTATAAACAGAATAAACTATGTTAGATAAGTTTGAGAGAAAAATATTTAGTAATTTAAAGTACAATTAACCATGTGTAATGCGTAGGCGGAAAATGGTTATTAAAAGTATTGATCAGTTCCTATCTATCTTCCGGAAACTTTTCATTTGGTTCTCTTAGAGAGAATTTCATGGGCGATTCTGATTGATAATGCCAAAATTCTTGAAATTAAAAATAAGGGGGACTTTCGGGGGTCTGTTCGGATATTCCGCCGGCCAAAATGATACTTTCCCAATATATTTTTGGTCTCTGTGTTTTAAAACACAGATTTGCAGTGGGGGTTAAGAAAGTATTTTAAATCCATGTATCGACTCTCAGATAAGACAGAAAGAACAGATGATCCTTTTATCAGATATTCTTAACCCTCGCCTACGCACGAGGTGATTTTTAATTTAGGGCACTCAGTTGACAGATCGTGACTATTTGAATAATACAAACAACACGAGATACTAGCACCTAATCAAAACCCTGGATTGCAGAATAGGCCGATTTCATTGGTCAGATTTGGGCGGATCAACCAATCAAATCTGTCGTGGTTAAGAGCCCTTAATCCATATTGCTTACCTACTGTACCTGCACATCCTTGCACCAAAACACAATCGCAAAAATAATTATTTTTATAAATTATTGTTGAATTTTATATAATGACCTTTTTGCTAAAAATAATATCTGCAGTCAAAAATTGTATTAATTTTCCCATCATAAGTACAGTAGTAGGATTCCTATGATAGGAAATGAAAAAATTCTAGAACTAGTCATTTCGGCAAAACCTAATTCATAAAATTTTTGGGCAAATAAATGGTACTCGATGTTCTGAAAAGTACTGGGGAAAAATTAAATATTCTTCCCTCTCAATGAAATTTATTAAAAAAAATTTTCGTTATCTTTTTGGCTGTGAAAAAATGTCATTCTTTTAGGCATCATTTTTTGAAATTTACGGATTTGAAGCTAAACATTATCAAAATCTCCATCAAAAATGGCTCTGGATAGTTAGCCTTTTCAATTTTCTCTTAGTTTCGATTTTGGCCTCGAATTCTAACAGGCTAATCATTTTTTAATCAAAATTAAGACGTTTTTAATTATAAAATTTATAAAAAATAGTAGATAGTTAATTTTAGTACATAATTTGAATCAGTTAAACTTCTCTTGGTATTGAATTAGAAGGTATAAAGATTTCTCTATTTATTTTCTCAACAACCTACACAAATATGTAAAAAGCGAAATTTGATACCAACATGAAAATCAGACGAAATCGAGAGAAACTGATTCTGAACTATTTTTAAACTTTCCGAAAACAATTCGAATTCTTGATGTCTATCGGATAATTTTTTACTGAATTAATAAATTTGAATAAGGTTAATTTTTGTGATTTTTTTAAAACGCCAAAAATATTTCTTTGAATAAAAAAGCCATTATTATTTATAATTGATCTTCATTTCAGAAAAAAAATTTCAGAAAATTTCAAAAATTTGATAAATGATAAAACTATTGATAATCTTTCGATTTATAACAATCCCTTTCAAATCTGTTGTTTTTTCATGCGAGAAAAATGTGGTATTGTTTCGCAGAATTGCTACAAAATAATTGGGCATTATCAAGGGGGTGGTCGTCAATAATTTAGGGTCAAGAACGAATTTTATTTAGATGTTTTTCATGACAATGCAAGCAATTTGCTTTAAAAGCTTTTGTTGTGCTGTCGACGAGGTCTTTGGCTGCCCATTTATATTGTTTTTCAAGTCCTGACTATAAAATCCTGGGAGGAGTAGGCTTTTGCGTGGGGTAAAATAATAGCTTATCATAAGTTTTTGTCTGCTACTTTCCCTGCTCAAGCTACCACCGCCAAAAATACCATGTTGAAAATTTTTTTGAATTTTTTTGTTATTTTATTTACCCATTTCATCAATAGGAGGACAAGAAAAAAACAACAAGTGAGCTTTTTCAAATATATTTGTAACATGGTATTTTCGGCGGTGGTATCTTCAGCATGGAAAATATTTTGATGATAAAATTTGTGCAGTGCTTGCGGAAATTTCCATGCTAAATATTCCTTCACTGGGAATTTTATATAGATTTTCGACAAACTTTAAAAGTCGAATAATTTGAGCAAAAAACCCGGGCAATTGCCGTCCCTGTACACGACTTTCCTATAATTTTATGATAATGATACTTTGAGAGGATTTTTTTATTAGTTTTGCAATACCTGCATCTTTTTTATTATAAGCTACAAATATATGAGATTTATTGTCTAAAGATTATTATTATCTTGATACATACGGATTCCGTACAATGAAGTATTTTTTCTTCTTTTGGAGCCCTCTCGTATAATAATCTAAAAACGTGTGATAAATAAATATCGATTTCGGCGGAAAATAATTTATTGGCAAATGAAAATAAAAATTTGTATTTTTTAGAATTAAAAAATGGCATCGGCAGTGTTGAATACTGATCGGCTTCAGACCAAAAAGAAAATCGATTTGGGAGATGCTTATTCGGAACCAGCTAATTTTCTAGAAATTGAAGGTCAGTAATGATCGAAGAGAAATTTTTATACGCTTATTTGCGGCTCAACCGCAAAATTAATTATTTGAATGGAGCAGAGATTTTTTTTGAACTTTTCATCAGAACTTTCTTCTGTGAAAATACTGGTTTTATTTCTAAAATGACAGTTTCGCCTCGTTTTTAACTCAAAAAATTCTCTGATAAATTTTTACATAATATAAAAAAAATAGTTTGAGCTGGGACAATTTGTTCGTCGGTATCCCAACTTTAACCATGGTTGAATGCTCTTTCAATTTTTATATTACCAATAATTTAAAAATTACTTTCATTTTTTTTAATAAAGCTAATTTTCGGCTGAGAATGAAATTTTTACAAAATTACTTTCGGTCCTGCGCAAATTTTTTTTAATACAATAACAGTCCGAGGATAACAACCCATATGTATTTTTGCATCATTTTGAGAGACTTCAGTATTTTAAATTCAGTAAAATAAATGTTTTTAGTTTGTGATTCTCAGACTCATGGATTTGGCAGAAAAAGATTCTCGGATTATGAAGTTAAAATGAAAACAAATTTACCAGTATTTCGCCTTAAAGATTCATCAGTCAGGCGTAGATATTCTGATTTTGAATGGCTCAGAGGAGAATTAGAACGCGATAGTAAAGTAAGTCCGTCAAAAAAATAATGATTTTTCGATGGAAAAATGAACAAAACTCGAAGATGTAAATTCTAAGTTTAATGAAGTTCTACCGGTTACCTGAGAACCGAATGTCTATCATACATATAATAGATATCCGGTTCCAAGTAAACCGGTGCCACCAGCCCGGTGGAGCAAAAAGCAAGAGCAAAAATAAAATTGGTCGGTTGTTGAATGCAAAAACACTTTTATCGATATCACCTATGGTTAGAATACGCAGCGCGCAAATTCATTAGGTCGCTTTTTTATCGTTAGGCCCACCTAAGGGGTATCTGTTCTGAGAGAACTAGACTAGATAGCGACAAACGTTTTTTTGCATCTGAATTTTAACCGAATTTGTAGTGGTAGAAATTTTTTCTTTTTNACTATCCATATTAACAAGAAAATAAAAAACTCGAGCATAACTCAAAAAGAAATAAGTATGAAACAGATAACTGGCAAAAATTTTTCCTTCGAAATGACTCATTTTTTTTGCACAAATTTTCGAATCTTTTTTTGGGAAATTTAGCAATTTTTTTGTGAGAACGACCCTGGTTATGAAAAACCAAATAAATGCAGTTTTATATGCTAAAAATGGAAGCCAGTGCTAATAATGAAGTTTTCTAAAACTCATGTTCATACCACTAAAGGCCGAAATATTTTTTTCTGTCCGGAATCGTCTGGGTCAATAAATCCTCACGGCCAACTNATTTTTATCAACCACTGTAGTTTTCTATGTAGTTATACCACTGCGCACCATAGGACGATTTGAAATTAGAAATTTCAAAACTCAAAAATGGGTATCGATGTTTTTAAGCTATCTTGTAGAGATTTTTTTTCTGGTCATGTTAAGACTCAGGATTTTTTGGTTTTGAAATTTTTTTCAAAAAAAAAGCGGTTTAAAGTTGTGAAAAGTGACCTTTTAGTCCTCGGGTTCTCACGGGATTTAACATAGCGGTATCACAAATAAAATAAGCTGACTCGACAGCGAACGGTTTTCTCCAGGGTAGTTTTTAATTGCAACGTTATCGGATGTACCGGCTGGTCAAAATTAACCGGTAAAGTATAGCTTCTGGTACCGGCAGTGATATTTCAATGATTTACATGTCCCAAAAGATGCGCAATTATCGGTATTCTGAAAACGGTATTATGAACTAGGGGTTATAAATGACTACAAAGTGCCGCTAGAGGGGAATTTCTATCATGGGAAATTACCATTTACGGTTTTCACTCAGGATATAAATTCCCCTATGGCGCCACCTTGCGGTCACTTATGACACTTAGTTCATAATACCGTTTCCAGAAAACCGATAATTGCGCATCTTTTGGTACATGTAAATCATTGTAATATCACTTCCGGTGCCGCAGGCTATACTTTACCGGTTAATTTTGACCAGCCGGTATATCAGATAACGTTGCAATTAAAAATAACCCTGGAGAAAACCGCTGATTTAACTCCCTTGAGAACCCGAAGACTAAAAAGTCACTTTTCGCACCTTTAAACCGTTTTTTTTTGAAAAAAATCTCAAAACCAAAAAAATTCTGGGTCTTAAAATGACCAGTAGAAAATTCTCTACAAGATAGCTTAAAAACATCTATACCCATTTTTGAGTTTTGAAACTTTTTATTTCAAATAGTCTAGGCTATAGGTAGGATGCGCAGCGGGCAAATTTCTAACTTTTGAACTATACATAATATGTAGTACATATATATCACTGTTAAAGAAAAAAAAATATTTTGAGCAAAATTCAGAGGTTAAAAATAATAATAAAAAAAAATCAGACTTTGAACCGGTAATAATAACGGTTATTGATTTAAAATACTGGCAGCGCCGAAGAACACAGAGGGCAAGGTCGCAGGGGGAAATGTAGAGTCCGTCGTTGCATAAATGCTTCCTTGGAAATGGCAAAAAAAAATTCACAAATTTTTCAATTTTTTTGGGGGAAATCTAGCAATTTTTTTTGTTAGAACGGTCCAACTAATGAATATTCCAAAAAATGCAGTTTTATATATTGATCATTATGCCTGGGTAACTTTAAAAACTTATTCCCTATTCTTTTAA